>JASBNA010000092.1:0-125218 GCA_038087015.1 Cerrena zonata | reverse complement strand
ATAACCCATGGAATTTGGAGCGGATCTGGGTGCCTTAGTAGGGCGTTCAAGAGCCAAGCCTGGCTGGTCTGTGCGCAGGGCGTCATTCTTCAAAAGGTCGTTCTATTTTGCACCCGACCACTTTCCACAATAAGCATCATGGCTGCTCACTCGAATACGGCTCCTCCCCGTCCAGCTATCCTGGTAGGGGTAGAGATGGAGGACTTCTCAGTAAGTCCGATGTCCGATACATTCAAGCCTCCCCGAGGCTGATACTAGGTTTTGTATAGGAGGAGCAACTGGTGGTCCTTCACCAGTGGCTCAAAGATGTCACAGTGTGGAAGGCCGAGGATGCACGTAGGAAGGCTGAGGAGGAGAAACGGAAAATGGCGGAGGAGAAGAAGCGGAGGGATGCGGAAGCCGCAAAGAGAGCGGCGGCGAAGGGAAAGAAGGCGGAGAAAAGAGCTGCGCCTGGTGATGCAGAGGCGTACAAAACGAAGATGCCGCGGCTGGAGGGACTCGCAAAGTCTCAGTACATGTGGAAGCGCGCGGAGATCATGCAGCCGGGGGAGCGTTATCCCGAGCCTTGTCTCCGATGTCGGGCGGGCAAGAAGGAGTGTGTCAAGGCAAAGACGAAGGATGGGAAGAAGACAAAGGGGAAGAGTTGTGCCCAGTGTGAGTCAAGCCACAAGGGGTGCAGTTGGCATGAGAAAGAGGAGGAGGAGGACGTTGCAGGAGACGTCGGAGGTCCCATCCCCGATCGGGAGAACGACATGACCCTCAGGGAGGTCTTTGACGGTATCTATGAACTCTTCGAGGACTACCAGCAATCCCAAGCAGAGTACCGCACCCTCCAGGAGGACATCTTGCAGGAGAAGCGGAGGACGAATGAGCTCCTGCAGGCGATCGGAATTGCCTTTGGAGCAGAAGTGGCAGAGTCAGATAGTGACAAGGGCGAGTCGGAGAGCGAACTGGAGGAAGTGGCACAGTTGAAGGAGCTGGCGAAGGTGCGTCAAGAGCAGAGAGAGTTGATGAGGAAGGCGGAAGAGCAGGAGGAGGAGGAGGAGGCGGAGGAGGCGGAGGAGGAGGATGAGGATGAGGATGAGGATGAGGATGAAGATAGATGATTGAATAGTTATAGTGGTTGTTTTTTGAATATTTAGACATACTGTTAGAAATGATGTCCGGAGTGCAAAGGGCCCTAAGGGTATGATAAGAGTTAGAAGTAAGAGGGACATTAGCAGAAGTGCTTTGGGGCATACAAGGAGGATGATCTTGCATTTGCGGGTTTTGTCATGCTTTGAGTTGAAAAGTTCATTCAGCTGATAGCGGAGATGACGGAACACGATCGGAGGGCCGATCCGCCATGGGCTCGGGAAGTCGGGAATTGTTGTAGGGCCCGAGGGGCTTTTTGGCAAGTTCTTTGGAGCGACGCATAATGCTGAAGAACTGGGAAGCATCACTACTGATTCTTCACCTCCGACTGAAAAGGTTGCTAGGAGTTGGCGGGCTCTTGGCAGCATATTTAGCAATTTCGGAGTGCAAGATGATATGGAGTTGCTCAATGTATTCTTGCGCTTGGGAGTTCATTTGCGGGTCATAACCTTTGTTAGTGAAAGCCTAGAGTAGAGAGGGGAACTCCGAAGGGACGCTGATCCCCTAAGTGTACAGTATATGTTGTTCAGCTAAATACTCTCCATTGATTAGTAATACAAAGTAAAATTCGGTATGAAGAAAGAAAAGAAAACCATTTGGATGTTCCTATGACTGTCAAAAAGGGCGAGGTTTGAATTTATGTATGGCTCCTCCGCTTCCGTCTTCGACGGAAGTTTCGTCGCCTTGTAGCGGGTCGGGCTGCTACTCCTCCGCTTCTGTCTTCGACAGAAGCTCCGTCGCACAGCGTTGGATGGGCCTCGGGGATTGCGGAGAGTTTTAGTCACGTGAGAAGGAAAGATGTAACGCAAAGGAGGCCGGCAAATTGCGGTGGATGTTCGGCAAAGAGCGGTTCAATTTCTGTCACGTGACTTTTGACTTTGCACCATAGATTATTAGGGGTCGGGTATGTGCGCCCGGCGCCGCTTGTATGAGAAATAAAAGTTAAAACAAAATGAAAGAAAAAAACATGTTAATCTTCCTAGGACTATTGCTGGGGTTCGTTGACTTGTACTTCAGTTCCCATGACTGTTGTTGGTATGGCTCCTCCGCTCCCGTCTTCGACGGAAGCTTCGTCGTGACCATTCGACAGCCGCTCTTTGCCGAACACCAATTTCTGCTACAAACACACGCAACTTGCCGATATCCATACATGGCAATGCGACGAAGCTTCTGTCGAAGACGGGAGCGGAGGAGCTATACTAACAACAGTCACGGGAACTGAAGTAAAAGCCAATGAACCCCAGCAATAGTCTTAGGAAGATTAACATGTTTTTTTCTTTCAATTTGTTTTGAGGGTCGGAACTGGAGCAAACATGCCAGCAAATATGTCAGTCACAGAGGGTCGCACCCCGCCGTGTATGGGCGTGCGTCCGGGACGCACACCCGCACATGACCGTGAGTACAGCCACTTAAGGAGCACGGTCGCCAGTGTGCGTCCAAGACGCACACTAATGATGGTGGGGAGTAATTATGGTAATTTTCGATATGCAGCCACAATGGGTGGAAAGTGGGCCCAGTCTGCTGGTGATGTAGAGCGGGTGTGCGTCCAAGACGCACACGCTTCGCCTTGTATGTGATCACTATATTTTCGTCTTGCACCCTATTGTTCAAACACAGAAGCTCATAAATACCCCAGGCGAACAAAACGTTGATACATTCTAGCAGCTAGTGACTCATTGAAGGACAAGACATACTATCTACTCAACATCCTCCCTATCTTCAGCACTCCTAATGAGTGGGGCCTGGGCAACTCGACGAGGGTTGAACACGATCTGTGGAGCGGCTCTCGCGGGCTCATCTGATGGAAGAAACTGGTATACGTTGCGGGACAATTTGGTGGTCCACAGTCTATCAGCACTGGCGAACGGGAGCCACAGGAGTGTGTCGAACTTGGCCTTGATACAGGCCGTTGTGATGATGGCATTAGTAGGAGTCATCTCTGCGATGAGCTGGCGCCAGTTCTGCCAGTAGACACAATTGCGAAAGTTCTGGAACTTGGTAGGGATCTGCGCATCGGCGGGGGGAAAGTAGTGACGAAAGAGGGTCTCATCCCAGGTCTTGGTGTCTGCCTGTCGCCATTGCACGCGCACGAATATGTCGCGCATGTCACGCGTGTTGAAGATGGCGATGGTGGCCGCTTGGATCGCTTCGCCAGACATGCACAAGTAGGACGGTTTGCTCTCCCCACGCTCATTGGGACCCTTGGAGATGATGTCGCGAGGAAACTGGTGCCAGATCAGCTCCACGCGGTCATTGACACTGATGGGCTGTGGGTTGGGGACGAAGCCTAGGAGCTCCATATCTACATCCATATCTGTAAGGGCGTCGATATCAGGACCACGGCGAGGAGGAGGCGCTTCGACAACGACGCCACGCTCGGCGAGTCTAAAATCAACGCGCTGCTCAGCGGGAACATCGTCCAGTTGGATCTCGTGAGTGCGG
Source organism: Cerrena zonata (assembly GCA_038087015.1). NCBI lineage: Eukaryota > Fungi > Basidiomycota > Agaricomycetes > Polyporales > Cerrenaceae > Cerrena > Cerrena zonata. The sequence continues at coordinate 121,642 of JASBNA010000092.1, read as the reverse complement.
ACGCGCTTGTTGGGGTTGCGATTGGGGTTGATCCGAGTTGTCGTACCTGCAATCTGGTGATGGACCCCAAAGTAGGCCTGGATGCTGGTCAGAGAGGGTTCATTGTAGAAGAATGACAGACTGTGATCAGAGACGGTGGTGAAGACATGGATCCGTGCGTCACCGTGGCGCATAATAATACCGGCGATGTTGTATATTCCCTTTTTGTAGAGAATGGGGACGAGTAAGGAGCGGGGTTGGTTTGGCTCATCCTCCTCATCACTGTCGCTCTCTCCGCTGCCATCTGCAACCCGTTGACAGCAGCAGAGCACCAATTTGTCTTCAGCTTGCCCCCGGGCCGGCCGATAATGAAGAGCGTTCAGCATGTAGATGAGGATGGCGCCGAGGGTCAGATAGGGTTTCTCGCGACGGCGAGAAGCACGGCAACGCGACATGTATGTGACGACGATGAGAATCGCCACATGGCGATAGTATTTGAATTGCCTGAAAATAACAACAATTAGACGCAGTTCAGTCGGCCGTGTAAGCGAGGACATACCACCAGATCTCTGGCTTTATTCTTACGATGCAAGTTTGGATAAGCTCGGGGGGAAACGTGGCGAGAACCTGGCCGAATTTGATGAGAGGAACACGGACTTCGATACGGACAGCGCCTTCCTGAGGTCCCTCGGCTGCTTCCATCTCCCCATCCACTGGGATACCGCCGCATTGGGAAAGGATATCTTGACCTCGCTCAAGATCGTCGAGAAGCTTGTCGATGTTCGAAGGAAGAAGGTCGGATGCCTTTCGACGACGGAACAAGCCAGCGTGGAGCTGATAGAAAGGGCTTTTGTCCGTGGTGTAGGCGTTAATGTAGTGGACGTTGGTGGCCTCTTGGATGCGCTTGCGACAGTGGTAGCGAAAGCCGGAGTAATCGCGGATCTGGGCTGCCATGTCGGGCTTGAATGCGGGTTGGCGGAGGATAGAGGCGATTTGGTCCTCGGGGATCTCAGGGAGAATATGACGCAAGAGGTTGGCATGTCCTTCCGTTAGCCACTGAAGAACTTTCCCCGGAGAGCGGACCTCAATGCCGACATCACCCCACCAGGAATCCGGCTCAGCCTCTACAAGCTCGGGATCAATGCCTAGCAGCAGATCATCCAGAGCATCGATCATGTGTTCTTGAGCCTGCGGACCGTGAATGGTATAGTCCTTGGTACCACGCAACTGATGGACAAAGTAAGCATCCTCGCCCCATGGTTTCGCACGGACTTTCTCGAGGAGCAACTGTCCAAAGGTGCGGATGCGGTGTGGGGGAAGGTCGAGCGTACAGAAGTGAAGGTGGCCTCGCAAGTCTCTGTACTGGGTGGTCGCACTGGTGTAGTCGTGGGGCCAATGGGCGATGTGCTCAGGACAAACCTCACGGACGACTTCGCGGGTGCATGTATTATAGAAGGAGCGCAAGATGGTGGTTGGCACCTTCTTTTCCCCTGTCGCGTACAATTTGGGTAGGAAGAGACGAGCGATATGTCGATTGTTGACTTTAGCAAAGGCGAGGTTGGGAATGGTATGAAGAGGGACGGGGCCTTTCGTTGCCTGCCAATGTAATAAGTAAAGGACGAAGGGGGGAAGGTAGAAAAGCAACTTACTGCATCCAAAAATGCGGGCCCGGAGAGATGAACATCCTGTGTTAATGTCTCTCTGAAGGGAGGGACGGGGAAGATAGCGAGGGGATGGGTATAAGGGAGGTTGTCCGTGATGCCGATGACAGAGTCAAAGTCACGAGTGATCTCGTAATGATTGAGGTTAACAGCGCCCGCATCCTGCATGCCATTCAGACTGAGCCTGGTGGGGGGGTCTCCCCAGCGACCGCAGAGGACAGTGTTAGCAAACTTGGCGCGGTCACTGGTTTTAGCATGATCACCAAGCGCGATGAGTTCGCGGAGAGAATTTCTGTACATATACACGATCTCTTTGAGAGAGAGCTGGTCGAATGGGAGGTCTTCATTGGGATAGGACATTGTGAATGATGAGAATCTCAGCGAGGGACAGGGTTAGGAACATGTGAGGGTTAGGGAACTGAGAGGTCTATCGGAGCGACTCTTAAGGGTTTTTCGTCGAATGCTCCTGAATAACGCTAATGCAAACGCGCGGGAAGTCGGGCGGAAAAAACACGAGCCCATAGAGGCCCCTGTATCTTAGTTGTAAGGGTGCAGTACCTGACCAGGGGCGGGCTGATTAAATATATTATGTACCTTGAGAGCAAGGGATTTACGATATATGCGTCTCGGACGCACACTGGCTGTAGGGTAACATATTGATTTTGATATCATGAATATTTGATGCGTGTGGTCCAAATGCGCGGTGCACGGACAGATTATTAGCCTTAAGAGTTAAGTGATGCTCCCATATGCGTCCCGGATGCACATTGGGGCGCGGGTGGTCATGATTTAGCCGAATTGAAGGTGAGCGTGCGTCCTGGACGCACACTGGCGCCACGCAACCATAATTCAGCCGTGTTGCAGATTGTATGTGAGTGTGCGTCCAAGACGCACACAGGTGCTGCGCACACGTAACTAACATGACAAAGACATATTTTTTTGAATGTTTTCACATGTTAATTACATGCGCTCGACAGTCGCACAGTGTAATCCCCGCTGTGGCAATCTAATTCAACCGTGTTGATGATTAAGTGTGAGTGTGCGTCATGAGAGTGATTATCGTCATCCTAGACGGCAGAAGAAAATCATGATTAACCTTGGATAATATGACCATGTCCAGCTGTAGCTATGCAGCATGCATGCACATTGCAGACCCACAAATGATTCTCTCTGTGAGGTGGATATGGAGGACTACGCTTGCCCCTCTCGTCTAAATAGCACGGTGCATAATCATATCATTTTCATACATCATAAGAAAAACATATTACATAGGGGGGCATATAAATCAAAAGAGTCAATGTTAGACGTCTCTAATGGGCAGCACTCAGCGCTTCCTTCCTAGTCTCTTCCTGTGTGAGTCCGGAGCCAGCTTCAACATTGTGGGTCCTTTGGCTTTCTCTTGACTGAGAATGGCAGTAAGCGCGTCTCTCCTCTTGTCCCTCGGTCGAGAACGACCGCGTTCATCTTCATCACTGGACAATGTGTCTGATGGGGCTTTCCGCTTGGGCCCAGTAGGTGTATGCACTATAAGAAAGTCAGTGTACATATTTGAATAATAGGCTTAGATACACACCTCCTATGGTACTAGGGCTGCCACTACGAATGGGGCTGTGATTAGGAGTAGGGCTGTCAAACCGGTACTCATCATCAAAGATTGGCGGAGTGGGATCTCGATGGTCATCAAAGATTGGCGGAGTGGGATCCCGATGGTCATCAAGAGACATAGCTACGTTATCAGCTATCGGGTCATCCGGAAGGTGTGATGGTCGGCTTGTGGTTGTGGCATCCTCCATTCGAGGAATTCTTGCTTGCAGCCCCGACAAAGAATCCAGTGATTGCTCGATGAGTATAGCAGGTGAGGTGAAAGAAGGCCCCGCGGGGAGCATGGGGGATGTGTTCACCAGAGCAGTATTCGTACCCCTAGGATGAGGGGGTGTAACTGTGGTTTGTTCTTCCAAAGGACACTGGATAGCAGGATATTGTGACAGCACAGCTAGCGGTGCAGCGGGTGTTGTGGTAAATTCCGAATGTGGGGGATTTAAGGCAGGGGAAGGGGCAGAAGGCGTTGTGGTAGGTCTTTCAGCTGATGTAGGGGCAGCTAGACCTGCAGCAGCAACTATTGCAATTGTTGCAGATGGACTGGTTGGAGATATTGTGGCAGGAAGCAGGGATGGAGTGTCTGAGGTAGATCCATGGAGAGGCGTCGGAATAGTGGGAACCAGTAATGGATCAGCTGTAACAGGAGCAGCCGGAGACAATGCGGTCACAGTATCAGCAGTAGCTGCAGCAGCGAGAGCTTTCTTGGTGATTTTCTTGCGTGGCGCTGGTGTGGTCCGCTTACCCTTATTTTTGGACTGGGAAGGATCAGCTGTCGCTGTTTGGGCCTCAGTCGACACATTTGTTGAAGACTCGGCTGTCTCAGTTGATGTGGGACTAGCCTTCGCTTTGGTTTTCTTCTTGCTCTTCGAAGCCTGAGTGTTGTCTTGATCCTCGCATATTTGAGCTGCTTTCTTCGCTTTGGCCTTCCTCTTTCCCTTGGTCTTTGGGGTCTCATCTTCATCCTCGTCCTTATCGTTATCCTTGGCTAGCGCGTAATCAAAGTCGTCTTTCTGCAGGTTGTCCTCAATGTAATCTGGATGGAACCACTTCTGAAGCCCTTTGGGGGCTGATACAAAAGCTTTGAGCATCACGCCTTTGCCGAAGGCAATGTTGTTGAGAAAGACATCGGAGGTACCGCGGGCAACGAGTTGGTAAAAGACTACAGTCTTGGGCTAGTTCTGGCGCCACAAACGACCGCGCAGCTGGTTCTCATCTTGTTCAGACCAGTTGACGTCCTGCCGATCAATGTCAGCGCGCGATCACAAGAGGAAAGGAATGCATACCAAAGACACGAGGATATTGGCGAATGGTAAATTTAGTCCTGTAGTGCCAACGATGGAAACGAGGAGCACGCGAGGACCGTCCACCCCGCTAGTACGGAACTGGTGAATAACCTTGGTGCGTCTCGCAACAGTCATTCCACCGTCGATCGACAGATACTGGATCTCGTGGACATTTAAGACCTACACCGGGATGAGGACTGCTCGATAGACCGGTGAGACTACGAAGCAGCACTTACTTGCTTGATATACCTTGTGTTAATGACAAAGGCTGAGTAGACCACAATCTTGTCACACGGTAGGTTATCCTCTGTAGTGAGAGGCTCATCCGGTCCATCTACGAGTTCGCCGTCAACTGTGGTCATGGGGCTGCGAGCGTCAGATTTGAGATGATAGGTGAGGACGCGCACAAGGGCGGCGAGTTTGGTGGAAGGGTTAGCCTCCCAATCTCCTAGCGTATTGAAGGCGAGGGTTGTCTCACGCCCGGTGTGCAAGTCGGGATGCAGGCACCGTCTGCGGAAAGCGAGGTAGAAGTGCTGTTGATTAGGAGATGAGCAGAAGCAAGAGAATAAGAATACCGTGCGTCCTGGACGCACACCGGGCGCAGAGGCCTGACGGACACGAGCGATGTATTGTGGGGGGCAGCAGCAGGTGTGCGTCCAGGACGCACACCGAGTGCAGAGAGCACAGAGAAGTTGCTGTCTCTTTCGTATCACGGGGGCAGCAGCAGGTGTGCGTCCTGGACGCATACCTGCTCCTGCACACCGATGCTCGACTCAGATATGGAGATGACAAATCATAACATACCTGGCCTTCGGTTCGTTTGTTGCTGCTCTTCTTCTCAAATGCTGTCGTGATTTCGTCCAGCCCGTCTTGCTCAGTGGGCGTCAACGCTAGCTCCAGAGCAACATACTTGTAAGGTTTGATGTTGATAATCGACTTGCCGTTGTACGTCACTGAGTTGGAGTCCCGGCGAATAATGTGGCCTTCGAACATCGCTCGCATCTTGTTCATCCAATGCATACTGTACTGGGCGACGTGATCCGGGATGTTGGCTTCCTCCTGCCCACGGAAGAAGTCCACGTTCCAGACGCCACGTTCATCCCGCTCGTTACGATCCAACCGACTCGCTTTGGTCATGTCACGGATCATCGTCTGGTAGTCCAATGCGTTATCGAATCCCTTGATCTCCATGAAGCGACCAATATGATAAAGATCCTGTCATCAGCGTTATCAGCATAATCAGCATATATACAGTCAACGATGGTCAAGTAAAGGGTGCTTACGTGGGGACGGGTGAGGACAGGAGTTGCCGACATGCCCACAAAGCCGCGGCTACATTGTCGCAAGCCCCAGACTGCCCAGTAGCTCTGACCAACGTTGCGTGCATTATGCACCTCGTCCACGGCCGTAAAGAGCCATTTCCGCGTCAAGAGAGTTGGACTACAGTTCTCAATGACCTTGGGAGCATTATTTGGGCTTGTGGATGCATACTGCAGGCAATTAATTGCGTCGCTGGTCAGTGCCTTGGGTTCACATGGTCAGATGGATGATATCTGTGGAGATCTGGCCAAAAAAGCTTACCGTCATAGTGGCCAACACGATACGGTGGCCGGGTGCATGCTTTGACATGTGGAAGGTCGTGTGCCAGTAATCTGGCATCTTCAGCGCCCCTCGGTCATACAGCAACACATCGAAGCTTCCGCGTTTCAGATACCGATGAAGTTCAACTTCGACCTGCGCCCTCAATGACAGGGGGACCACCAGCAAACAGGCCTCATCAGGAATGTTGTCATGTTCCTGGAACTTTTTACCCTCTATTGAACAAGATAGCTCCATCAGCTTAGGCACAGTAACTGAACAAAAAAAACACACTGAATATGCCGGGAAATTGACCGGTATCCTGTTTAGTTTTGCGGTAGTATGCCAGAAGTGCAATTACGCCGATGACTTGCAACGTCTTGCCAAGACCCACACCATCCATCAGGAGGATGGGTCCTCCGGCAAAAGCACTGTCCAGCATCTTAAGCATGCCTACGAGCTGGTGCCAATGTGGACGGAGAAGCTTCCGATCGGGGTCATCGAGTGCTTCATTGTGAAGGGAATCATCAATCCAGGGATCGCGGATACCGACAGCATCAATGTAGTTGTTAAAGTGAGGGAGAGTCCCATCGGGAGAGATACCTAAAAGGGCACAGATCGCCTCCGAATTCATGGTCTGATATTTCTCCACTCCACTTTCCCAGTCCTTCAAGTCGATGCTGTCGAGTGTCAAGACGGGAATGTCAACCGAGTCTTTGGAGAGATTGATAATCTCCTCCGCGATCTCAGCATCCATACGATCGACATCTTCTTGTTTGCTTAACAACATCAGAGATTGCCGAAGTGCGGGGCTTATCTCTGTTACAACGACAACTGTCAGATGTGAGAAAGATGATGTGATAAACATGTACGTACTGTGGATTGTTTTGCCTTGCATATCAATCGAGAGGGCGAGGCGTATGTCTGTGAGCTTATCGCGATACTCATGAATCTGCGCCTGAGATTCAATATCACCGAATTGCCGATAATACTGCATCAATCTGCCACTTTTCTGCAGAAAGAGACGCAATGTTGCCATGTTGCGATCCGTGGTTTCGAATTCTACAGAACCAGATGATCAATAACAAATACAACATAACAAGGAGATGTGTAGGATTGTATACATACTATGCAGAGTCTCGGCGACCTCAATCGCAAGCTTGTCCATATTGACGCCATCACGACGGTATTTGGAGGTCATGGCATGCCATAAGTTCGATACCCAATAATCAATAGCTTTCCTGACCTCGGGGGTAGATTTAGACGATCCGGGCTTCTTGCCGCTCTCCCCAAATATGCTGTCCGCGATCAGGTCCTTGACCTCACCAAGGTCTTCTTCGAATATCTCAGGTAGCTGATGAGGGTATGAGTGTGCATCCGATGATGATGCAGGATTCGAACGTACGTTGCGACTACCGTGATCTGCAAGTATGGACTCGAAGGTTTTTTTGGAGTCCCGAAAACAGCGATGCATAGCGTCCACGAGTTTCCATTTCCCGTTGAAGGAGAGGTTGATCGCTTGGTTGTAAAGTTTTCTGCCTTCGGCGGTGTTATCACCTTTAGCTCTGCTGAACTCCAGGCGTTCTGAACGTGTACGGATCTTGCAGAATGAGTCAACGTAACATTTGACCAGACTGCATTCTCGCTCTGTCCAGCCAAAGGGATGTTTCTGGGTAGGAGGGACAGCTTCCCAAGGGGGTTCAGCAAACCCTGTACGTTTTTGCCAGGTGGGCCATGACCAGGGTGCGTTAGGATCAACGGGAGTATTTACAGAGACAGTGCGTTGCCTGAATTCAGCAGTGATATTAAGCAAGCTTGATCCATAGCTGAAGGTAGGCATAGCAGACACGTTGACAGCGTCGGAAAGGATGTGTGGAGAATATTTGTATGGTCATGATTTACACGAGCTTTTAAGGGATTGCCTAGGATCGGACAAGCGAGTGCCAAATTGTTTGCACCACTTAGCGGATGCCCAATGACTTGCTTCTCAAAGAAGAGATATTGTTTTGCCACCTTCGCGTCCTGAACTAGCATCAGGGACAGGATATCCTGAATATTTCCCCGTCCTGCGTGGTTGCAGATAATGTTATGATATTACCAAGATGTGCGTGATGTGCGTCCAAGACGCACACCGGTGTATGGTGCCATCTGCATATCGAGCACATGGATGGAGAACAACGGGTGCACCTAATATGGGGTATTGGCTGTTCCATGCGACTTAAGCTGCTGAACCCTAGCAACCGTACCTTGTACACATCAGTTTCAATATCGGACCACAATGTTCCTGATGGAAGATCGTATGTTCCTAAACAGAGTGCATTGATATGTCGGCGTGATCTCTTAGGCTTAGCAGCATAACACTCGGTCTATATATCTCAGACAACGGCTACAATTATATTGAGAAAGTCTCGTAAGAGAGACATACGGCAAGACATAGTTACAGGACTACCAAACTAGTTGTGAGCGAGGACATGTGCCTTGCACTGATCGCGCAAATCAAGGAGATCGTCCTTCGTTGAGACGAGGCGAGTGGCCAACTCAGTGAGGTCGGCGAGCACCGAGGCCAGCCCACTGTATTTTGGGTTCCATTTGTCCTCTTGCTTGAAGAGGAACTCGCTATATGCCTCTGCGGTGACTAGGCTTGCGTCAAACAGGAGGTAGGCCCTGTTTTTCTCCTGCCTCCGAACCCCGGCGAAGTCGGCTGCTTCCCACTGGTTCCAGATCTCCTTCCACTTGAGTACACGCTCGAGCATATTTGTCCCCGCCTCATGCATGAGCTTGAAATAAGCTGCATGTGCAACTGGAGCAAAGTCACCTCCCGGCAAAGGAGATAGTTACAAAAACATACCTCGTCCCGGGGTACGCGGATCGTCAGAACTTACGGCTTCTCTATCGGTGTATCGTTGCCTCGCTAAGCGTAGTATAAGTACATGAGACTTGATTATTGAGTAAACAGGACTCGCCTGTGGCATGGTCGATGCGCCTCCAAAGAGTAAAGGTGCCTTCCAACCTAGACCAGGCACCATCTTCTGTGAGAGATCATCGATCAACCGTTAGCCTGAATAGGTAAATCAGATGCAATTGAAACATACTCATAATACATATACTTTCCTCGAATTCGATAACTCGATCACAAGGCCTGTCAGACACATGGCGATAGCGCACCATAAAGCCAGTGTGGTAGTCCCCAAGCACTGCTTCATCTGGTGCCTGATAGCTGTTCAGTAGGATGCACGTCTGAGAATGATGGGTGCTGCTTACCGGGTAATAGGACAAAAGCGGGCAGCTGTAACACTCGTCGATTGTTGAGGGAGGCTCCATGAGTTGAAGCCGACACACTGCTCACTGTCTCAAATATATCTCTGGTGGTTGTAAACTTTCCATTGCGCTGGTTAGGGGCTGATCTCGACTAGCCTGCGGACAAGACTAAGGAGCCCTTAGTGCGTGGGCCTCGATGCGCGTTGGTAGGCCACGACTGGATTATAATCAATGAGTTATGAAACCTAAGCTCTCCGTGAGTCAGGAAACGTACGGTCATCAGGGTATTTGGGTCGAAGAATCCCGCTCGGGAGCCAAGTGGGGCTTCTAACTCTCGGGACCGTGCAAATTAGACTTTTGAGTGACTCCAATATGAAATGATGTTTGGCATAATTGAATACGTTCGGGAAGAAGTGTGATTGGATAAGGCCGAGACCGCGGGCTAGACAGAGGTCCGCATTTAGCCGAACGTCCGCCGTGGGGCAGGTGTGCGTCCAGGACGCACACCGCTCCCTGGTCCACTGAATTTCTCGATCGGGATCTGTGTGCCGCTTTGCGTCCTGGACGCACACCGCCCCGAGGTCCCTGAATTTCTCGCAGAGGGATCTGTGTGCCGCTGTGCGTCCTGGACGGATACCCGCCTGCACAGTACTATGTACCGATACCTCCTGCAGCTGATCTGCACCCCGCTGTGCGTCCAGGACGCACATCGGCACACAGATCCCTATCTGCGAGAAATTCAAGTGGACCAGGGAGCGGTGTGCGTCCTGGACGCACACCTGCCCCACGGCGGACGTTCGGCTAAATGCGGACCTCTGTCTAGCCCGCGGTCTCGGCCTTATCCAATCACACTTCTTCCCGAACGTATTCAATTATGCCAAACATCATTTCATATTGGAGTCACTCAAAAGTCTAATTTGCACGGTCCCGAGAGTTAGAAGCCCCACTTGGCTCCCGAGCGGGATTCTTCGACCCAAATACCCTGATGACCGTACGTTTCCTGACTCACGGAGAGCTTAGAACTCATAACTCATTGATCATAGGCTTACCAACACGCATCGAGGCCTGCGCAATAATGAAATGAGCCCTTGACCAGCTCAATGGTAAGTTTACAACCACAAAAGATATATTTGAGACACGGTGGGTGGGATCCCTAATACCGTATTTTACCTCCTCCACATCTCACCTCTCATCATATCCCTGCTTCAAGTATGCAACACCCAACCACCGTCGAGGAATGCAGGGCTCTGCCCTTGGTCACCAACTACACTGTAAGTCGCACCTGCGTATTGTCGACGATCGTCTGATTCATATATACCAGACTCCGGCCCGGGTTCAATGGGGCCCGGCATTGGTGTACAACGTATGCCTCGCCCGAGATCATGGCGATTTCCTCCTCATCGTGGAGGAAGGCGCCACTCTCCAACGTAAGTGCCTCATGATAAACTCGCCCTATACAATTATTCATTTGTGCAGACAATGGAAGGATCCAACGCCTCGAAGAGGCCTTTGCTTTCAGGAGGGTAATGCCCAACCTCATAGGTATGTTCTTACCCTTACGTATTAGTTTACACACTAACAGTACTTCAGGAAACGTCTATTACACTCAGGAAGCCAGACATTTGGGCGACTTGCGCCCTCCAGCACTTAGTATATCTCCATCTTCTATCGCAATTGACATTCTAACTGCCTCATCATAATAGTGGCTCACGCTAGTTTCCTGCGGCTCTGCATCGAAGCAGCCCAGCACGTCGTAGAACGAGTAGAGCGATGGAGACGGTACTGGGTAGCATTGCGAGAGCGGAACTTTGGCGGCATCCAGACCGCTGAGCGTAACAGGTCTCTTGCCCTGTACTACGCTGCAGTTCTCGCGACTGCCAAATTCGCCTCAGCTCTCGAGCTTGAGGCCACACGGATGATGCGCGAGGTGTCTGGAGTGGACTCACTATTGGCTGAGGTGCTGAGTAGCAGCGCTCACTTGAGGTGGGTATATGACAGGCTGCGCCCTGATATCGTCGAGCTGCTGGTCTGGATCTGGGCTCAAGACATTGACAATAATGTAGTTTTGTATACGTAAACCTTCTGTACATCTATGCTTTCAATATCGCAAGTCCCTCTGCTTCTTTTTGCGTGACTCTGAGATTGCAGAATATGCATGTGGTTGGTTGCCGAGTGGTCAGTCTTGGAAATTATACTCACAAATATACTTGCAAATGATACACAGACGATAACGACACCTGTGCGTCTTGGACGCATACCCACCCCACACCACGTATCATCTGCAACTCTCAGAAAACCTCCGCTACAAATGAAGACTTAGTGACATCGTAAATTTATATGATCTCAATCCTATCCTGTCTACAGGTGTGCGTCCTGGACGCACACCGCTCACCGCACTTATCTGGTGTATGGTAGCCATTATAATTTGATTATTGTATTGAACTGTAGTCCTCGCTGTATCTCTCTCATGTACCTCTTCATCAGCGACAGCAACTCTACACATCTTGAAGGCATATAACTAATCATCAATTTGTACTTTTTGTACTTGCATATGTAACGTCCTAAGACCAGCTTGAACAACATGAAAGTAACAACGTCTGAATCATTTTCATAAGATTCAAAGAGAATTGTGCGCAAAGCATAGGAAGTAACAAAAAGATAAGCATAGAAAGGGATCGCATAGTGAGCAGAAAGTAAAGACGTCCGAAAGTCGTGAATAAGCAGAGATGTCCGAAAATCATCAAAAACGTCTGGAAGCCGTGAATACGCAGAGATGTCCGAAAGTAAACAAAAACGTCCGAAAGCCGTCAATAAAGCAAAAGCAAAAACGTCCGAAAGTCGTCAATAAAGCAGAGATGTCCGAAAATCATCAACAACGTCCGAGTAGATACGAGTAGACTACGTAGTGTAGCTACTTACAAATGATATGGAAACTATGCATGATGCACAATTTCCGACGAGTGTCCTGGTTCCAACAATGTACGAAAAAAAGGCGGAGGAGTTCAACGACGGCCCCGACCCTTTGGTCCAGCGCGGCCCCTACCCTGACCTCGGCTACGCTCTGTTGCTTTTATATTAATAAATACATACCGTTGACATATACACACACTTACTGCGAGCCATAGGGACGTCGGACTCACTGCTCTCGCGATATCTGACGTTCTTGCTAGTAGCCCTGGCCACACGCCCATCGCTCCGAGCTAAAACATTGTTTGTTAGTGGTAAATGACATAAATGTTAAGCCACTACTTACTGCTTGACGTTGATAAGGGAGCACGAGGTGTTGGTGGCGGAGACGGGGATTGCATATTGACGTCCTCTGAAGAAGGGGAGGAAGAAAGAGGTTCAGAAGGGGAAGGGGAAGGTTCATCCTCACGCTCAGAACGAGACGCTGCTTGTCCAGGTTGTTCAGCCTGAGGCACACCCCCATCCTGATCCTCCTCTCGCTGAGACTGCTCCTGTTGATGCTGAGGGGACGCTTGTCCAGCCTGCACCTCCGATCCAGTGTGAGTCGCCGCTGGGGGCTGGTCCTCTTCTTCATCCTCCTCATCCTCCTCGTCCTCCTCAGTCTCGCGCGCTTTCTCTTTGCCCTTCCCTTTGGCAGACAGAGAGGGAACCGGTGCTTGCTCTGTAGTCGATGCTTCAGCCAGAGTGGAGGCTTGAGCTGTAGCCGATCCCTCTGGTTTGTTGACGACAGTGGTCTTCTTCCTGGGGCGGGGGACCGGTGCTTTCGTCATGGCCGACGATCCTTCTCCTTTGTCAACGCTGGACACTACTGAAGAGCCCTTCTTCGTCCTCGTCGCCTTCTTTGGCTGGCTCTTACCCTTGCCTTTCTTCTTCACCGTAGAAGTATCCTCGACGTCGTCTTCCGAATCGTCGTCTTCGTTCCCGAGCGGTTCTTGATCCTCGCCGCCCAGCAATGCCAGGAGCTTGGGACTCGCTTTTTGGAATGCCTCCAACATCCGGCCCTTGCCAAATGAGTTATTGCTGAGGAAGACATCCGCCGTACCAAGAGCGACGAGCTGGTACACGATCACCTCTTTCTTCTGCGGCAATCGCCACAGACGACCGATCATCTGTCCCAGTTCCTGCCACGACCAGGGAACATCCTAAAGATATGGACACTTTAGCTCCGCATCCATGTAGACAGGGGAATATACTTACGATACAAAGCAAGATATTTGCCCAAGCCAAGTTGAGCCCCGTTGTTCCTACCGACGAGATGATGAGCACACGTGGACTGTTTTCGTCACTCGCTTTAAATTGCTCGATCAGAGCAGTCCGCTTTGCGAGAGAGAGAGACCCATGGATAGAAACATGCTTGATACCATGCACGTTGAGGACCTGACCGATATCAGCAAGGAGCTAGTAATTTGAGAGCAAACTTACTTGAGATATTATCCGCGTGTTGACCACCATCATCGAGAAGACGACGATTTTGTCTCGAGGGAGACCGTCAGGGTTGTCAAGCAGAGTAGCATCCCCATCGACGAGCACACCATCGACGGTCTTCATTGGGGAACGTTTGTCCATGGTGAGGTGCCACTGCACCACTTTAGCCATGACATCGAGCTTGGTCGACGAGTTGCTCTGCCAGTCCTCGAGCGTGTCAAATCGAAGCTGGTTTTCGCGAGTGGTGAAGAAATCTGGATGGACAACAGCTCGCCTGATACCAAGGTAGAAGGCCTACAAAATAATTAGCATACACCCCACTGCGATTGATTATATGCGTCCTGGACGCACACCGGGCACACGGCCATATTGACCAAGGCAACGTGACCGTGTCAGGAGGGTGTGCGTCCAGGACGCACACCGGGCACACGGTCATATTGACCAAGGCATAGTAGCCATGTCAGGAAGGCATGCGTCCTGGACGCACACCACACCCCCACCTACGCGCGCCTTCCACGAGTAGGTGGGTGCCCAGCGTGCGTCCAGGACGCATGCCTTTGATCGCATCGCCCAATAGACAATTCACTTACCTCCCCATCTGCTCGTGCAGTGTGCAGATCACCTAGCCCAGCAAGTCGAGCCTCAACCTCCTCCTTCTCCCGACCTGAGAGCTCAAGCTCCAGGATCACAAGCTGGTATTGCTTCAAGTCCATGAGTGGCTTCCCGTCGCAGTTTCGTGACTCCTCGCTCCGTCGCACGATGTATCCCTGGAACAACCTCCGCATCTTCCTCATCCACTTCAGATTCACCTCGTCGACATTTCCAACCGCATTGCCATCAGCTTCTCCATGCACAAAGGCCTCGATGTTCACCTCCCGCACTCGTCGATCGGCACGTAATGCACGACTCGATTCCTTGTTCATCTCCACATACTCATCTTGCTCGTCAAACCCGTCGATACCCAACATTCGGCCAATGTGCCACAGATCCTAAATATCCCCTATCAGTCAATCCATACTCTCGCTACAACATCACTTTGACTTACCCGGATTTTCGACATCACTGGTGTCGCTGTCATTCCAATCACTCCCCGACTCTGGATCTGCAGACCCCAAACAGACCAGAAAGTACGACTCATGTTCCGCGCACAGTGCATCTCGTCAACAACCGCCAGCAGCCAATCCTTCTGGTAGATAGTGTCCATCAACATACCAGTCCTAGTCGGGGGAATGTGGGGGCTTAATGTGTTGTAAACCAAGGCATTGGAGCCATCGCTGGTGATAGCCTGCATTATTCTGTCAGCCCACCACCCATAATCTCGCAGTCGGTCCCAACACTCACCGGTGCAGTAGCAAGGAGAATTCGGTGACATTCGTTCAGAACGGACCGATCCCATGTATGCTCCCAGTACCCACTCCTGCTCACTACCGTGCCCTCATAGAGCATGATATCGAACACTCCCCGAGTAAGATACCGATGCAGCTCGGTCTCAACCTGCTGACGCAGGGACGGTGGCACCACAATCATCGATGGCAGCTCCGGGATATTATCCCCCTCTTGGAACAATCGCTCTGCTATGAAAAGTACCTATGTCAGTAGGTTCTCAATACAAAGTCATTTTAACTTACCAAATGCCCCAGGGAATACCCCCTTCTCCTTCTTCACCGTCCGATAATACGCAAGGATCGCAATCACCCCGACGACTTGTAACGTCTTACCCAACCCCACCCCATCCATTAGAAGCACCGGTTTCCCATCGAACAGACAGTCCAACATCTTACACATACCCACCAATTGATGCCAGTGAGGACGCAATAGAATTCGGTTAGGGTTCCCTTCATCCGCCTCCACAAGTGCAGGATGGGCCCATGCATCCCGGCTATCCGCCAAGTCAATGTACTTGTTGAAGAACGGGAGAGGCTTCTCCTCATCCAGGCCCAAGTAACGATACAGCTCCGACACCTGCAACTTCTCCCATGCCTCGACGCCGCTTTCCCATTCATTCAGGCTCACCGATGCCAGGTCAAGTGCAGGCAACTCGAACTCGTCGTTCGCCAGCGAGTGAATCTGCTCGCAGACCTCATCCGAGATTGAATCATGTTGAGCCTGGGTGCTCAACCACACCAAAGACGCTCGCAAAGCACTACTCAGTTCTAAGCATATGTTACATTAGGTGTGTTCTCTCATTCTGACAACACTACTCACTAATGTCCTCCTCGGCCGTCCCGTCCTCCTTCATTGCCAACGCCTTCCGAATGTTGTCCAATTTCGTGCGGTGCTCCTCGATCGCCTCAATGCTGGGTTTGTCGCCAAAGTCCTGATAGTACCTCATCAACATTTTAGACTTCTTGAGGTACGCCCTGAATGTCGCTGGGTTACGACCCTCCCCTTCAAACTCTGTATACCATGTCATTAGTAGCCTAATTAATGTATTTAACACATTACTTACTTTTAAGCAATGCCGCTGTCTCTACCTCCAGCTTTTCCATGGCAGCCCGGTCCCGCTTGACCTTCATCGTAATTCCACGCCAGATCTGATAGAACCAATTATTCATAAGCTCCAGGACCTGGATTATCGGTTTGTTGCGAGAATTCTTCTTCATACCCTCAGCCCCGAAGAGCTCAAAGGCGATGTGCTCTTTGACCGCCATCAAATCGGCCATTTCGATCGGAGGCAGCTACATACAAGCTATCAGCGCCTCACCTGTACATTGACCTTGTTTCGACACTTACTTGTCGATCTCCATGCTCAGACAAGAGGGCTGTCCGGCCCTTCCCCATCGCCGTCAAAGTTGTCCGGATCAAATGAGGCAGTCCCCACGTCTCGTCCCACGCCTTGACCAATGACCTTTGAAGGAGGTCCCTCGCCTCGTGATAGTCGTCCCCCTTCGTGCGCGCAAACGTGAGACGTTGGCTCACCGGCTTTTTGCAGAACTCGTCCACATACGCCTTGGCATCGCGAATCTGATTCTGAGTCCAGCCAAAAATGTGAGTCGCGCCTTCAGCCGGTTCTACCCAAGGCGCCGTTAGGGACTTCACACGGCTCTGCCACGTAGGCCAGCACCAAGGCGCATCCTCAACGCCCACGATGCGGCGCATATCTGCGGTGAACATCAGAAAAGCGACGGCGATAGGAGGAGAAGGCATTTTGTTGTTGTTGTTGTTGTTGATGTTGTTGTTGCTGCTGTTGCTGTTGTTAAGTGATGAGAGTTGAGAGAAGGAGAGATCTGCCCTTCCCCGCATTGTCTCTGCTTTATGAGCGAATTTCTTCCCGCTCCGATCACTCGCTTATAATCTTAGAGGCGGGCCTGACATCAATCATAACCAATTAGAACCCTAATAGACCCACCTAGCCATCGCTTGAACTTCGTGCCATCAGCTAATCCCGTACTAAGCAGTCTTAGCCATCTTCACAGTGATCCGCATGTCAAATGCCGTAGAAGTCTCTTAGACATGCGTCCTGGACGCACACCGGCGCACGCCCCTCATGATAGTGAGCGTCTCTACTTCCAAACTAAGCCATATTTCAGTCCATCACTTCTAGTCAACATGTATCACCACCCGTGCGTCCAGGACGCATCCCCCCCCCATAGTCACCCTAAGCTAGCCCTAACCCTAAGATATCGAGTAAGTGTGCAGGTGTGCGTCTAAGACGCACGCCCGCTACCAATGTGCACGTTGCATCACAACCGAACCATTTTGCCGCAGGTGTGAGCATTCGAGGGAGCTTGTGACCTGACCATACATCTTCTCCCAGTCCCAAACATTGCACGAACGTGCAAAGTTTGGGGAGAAGATGTATGGCCAGGTCACAAGCTCCCTCGAATGCTCACACCTGCGGCAAAATGGTTCGGTTGTGATGCAATGTAAGCACATGCTGCCGGCATGCGTCTTGGACGCACACCTGCACACTTCCCTACAACACGATCTGTTCCTCTCTGTAAGCCTATGCTGCAAGTGTGCATCTAGGACGCATACTTGCGCACTTCCGTACAACGCTCTCTTTTCCCGAAGAGGTATCTTTTTCACGTGCCATTTTCACATGCCATATACTGTTTAACATACCTCTGTACACGCACATTTCGGTGTCTACACACATTGTCTACAGCACACTTTGCACCTGCACCTCTTCCGCCCTTCGTACCACTTATTTCCCCCTTCACAATGTTCGTCCAAGACGCATACTATTCTTACACACTGTCCGTCAAAGCACACTATTTTTCACACCCTTTGAACCACCTACTTTCTACCACCCCGCCTTGCCCCTTCCACGCCCTGCCCTACCCACTAGGCGCCCAACCCTAGGGTCTCCCTAGGATCTCCCTGGGAGAGAAAGAACAACACTCATAACCCATACATTGTGCTGATGCCAAGCGGACTGGAATATGAGCTTCCCCATACTATATCTCGAACTTATTATCATTGATAGTCAAGGGGATGGCTGGTTCCCCACCAATAGCCTAGGGTACCCCCCTAATTTCGCATTTTGGAGGTATTCCAAATACAGGACATGCAGTTCTTATCCAATCGACATGGGATCCTGTACACACCCTTTCCCAACATAGTAGAGGACCATACTACCTCTGCTTAATATTCTGACCGCTCCTTCCTACCCTATTTCAATTACAACCCCCCTTTTATCGATTTATACCTACTATTTCTGTCACAACTCTCCCAGTTCTTATCCAAATGATATGGGGGTTTCAGATATGGATTCAGCGTAAAAATGCCGTTCTTTTACCCCCTAGTACATGTTCTAATGCTTGGTATAGGCCCCTGCACCATCCCCCACCCTATCCCAAACCACTTTCCCAAATAGGCAATAGGGGGTGCTGACATAAGCGCCCACAGTAAGCGGAAGGTGAGTAGTAGCCACAGCCACCCACCCCAGGGCCACCTACCCAATTTAGAAAGTATATATGTGGCTGTGGAACCAGATTTGTAAGCAGACAGAGGTGAGCCTGCCAATTCGCAAAAAAAGCGCCCAAATAGGGCCTATATACCCTATTAGGCAATACACTGGGCCCTGTAGAGATGACTAAGCATATAGGCAGTCTGCCCTACATAACACAAATCGAAAAAGCATGGCAGAATGCCTAAAAGTTTGTAAAACACTTTAGGGCACTCTGCCTTAGGATTTCCAAAAAGTTTACAGCAAAGGCTGAACCCTAACCCTAAGAGGGTTGTCGCTTCGGGTACAAAGTCACTACTAATGAAATAAGTTGTCAGTGAGGGTTATTGCAATAGATCCAGTAGAACTTACATGCACCCATTCACTTTACAATGTCGCCTCTGTTGGGTTCCCACCTGAGGACCAAAGAAATGGTCCGTATCATGAGTCTTCTGCCGAAAGTGTACCGTCGGTTTCTCCTGAGCAATAGATTGGACATCAATATCTTTTAGGAAACCGTCCTGATCAACAGGGTCTTGCTGTGTATTGGCTGTCTTCTGTAGCTGTTTGCGAGCTATTGTGAAAATTAAACTAGAGTGAATATGGAACTCGAGTGTAGTAACTATACCTCGAGTCTTTTTTTGTGGTTTCTTGCGTTTCGTAGTCTTGATCGGCACTTTGTCTTCTATTTCTTCTTCGCTTTCGTCTTCGCTACTGGTACTAGTACTTGAGGTAGGACTAGATGTCTGCTTTTCTAGTAAAAACAATAGAAAGTCAGAAACTCTCATGTCTCTGAGGTTCCGTATCGGAAACATACCTTTAGCATCACTATCAGACTCCTCAAAAGGAATCAAAATAGGGGAAGAGGGTGCAGGAGGTGTCGGTTGCGGTTGCGAGCCAGCGAAACTGTTTGCCATAGATGACGATAGGATAGAGGGCGACAGTATTTGGAGAGATATGGTGGTAGCTTGTATATCTCGATGGTGTGCCACAGCTGCCGCTATAATGTTTAGGGTATATTCATCATGCTCACCAATGTTATCGGGGTCCCTCAGCCTCTGAGGAAGCCTGGTATCACGATGCGAGCGACGAGGGGGATTGCATTGAGAGGTCATGTCGTTGAAGTTTGAGTTGGTCCATTAACAAGGAAACCTGACCTATTTATGCACATTTCCTTGAAAGCATAGACCTTTACGGACGAGCTTGTTGAGGTCCAAGCATCCCTATCAAAACAATTACGTGCCAATAGGGACAATGCAAAACAATACTTAACAGCCTTATCACACTGCCTGGTAGCCTAAGTCTCACACAGCGATGACTAACAAGATAATAGAGGGTTAAGCATGGACCTGTATAGGTATAAACAAAAACAAAAATGTTAAAGACATAATACGAGGTGGGTCTAAGCAGCAGATTTGAACAATAAACGCAGACGGCAGGTCGATTGGCCCCCCACCGTGTGTTTAACCTTCGAGTAGGCAGGTTAACCTTCCTTTTCAGACGTTTAGCGCCAGCTATCTTCACTATGAAAGCCACAGCCTCAAAGCCCAACAGGGCCAGCCCGAGCATGAAGCCGAGCCATAAGGCCAATACATACTTTGGTTACGGCCTGGCCTGGCTTCACATTTCTACGGCTTGGCTTGGCTGGCTCAACGGCTTTGAGCCAGGCCTGCACATCACTAGAGGCGTGGCAGAGCCCTAGGTTCAAGCCGCGCCAGTGTCTATCGTTACTCCGGTAATTAGGGCACCGCCTTCTAGCTCATGTGACTTCTCTCCCATCATCTCTCTTCATTCTAATAACTCTCCTCATTTTATCTTTTTTTTTGACACCGCTACAGATGTCGTACTCACTGTTTCCCTAAAATGGTAACTGTTACGGGTGAAGCCCTTTCATGCAGGTGCAAGTTAAACAGGGTAAGAAAGGGTAGATTGCCTAGGTCAGGTTAAGGAATACAAGCTAGAGCTACTGGGTTTATATACTAGAGACCGTGGCTGTACTACACGAGAGAATAGAATGGTCTAGACTAGGATGATGTCATAATGACGTCAGTTATGACATCATCGTGGAGCAGATGATGTCATGTGGGAGAATTGATAGGTAAGCTAGTCTGGTGATCGTTCATGTGCTACCGGGCCATGTGGTTACTGAGTCACAAGTACAAGTAAGGGAAAGGAAAAGGAAAAGAAAAGAAAAAGTGTACGTTCATTGTAACAGTAACTTTTCTCTCTTACTTTCTTTTCTTTCTCTTCAACCTGTGTATCTACTGTTACCTCACTACTTTTCTCATTGTAGAATGTCTGTACTGTCTCCAACTCTTCCATTCAATCAAAATATCAAACATACTCACTGTTTCAATTTTACTTTTTCTGCACCAAAGCAAGTTCTCTGTATATTTCTCACTGTGACTACTTGTTTATGAGTGTTGTATACCTTGTATCTTCTCATTGGTTTGTCATTTCTCTGTCAATGTCACTCATTAATGTCAAAATAATAAGTTTCAGTTGTCTGTATTTTTTTCTCAAATCTTCAATCTTCAATTTGACCATTACAATGGTTTGAACTGTTCTAATATTTCCTCAACCAAGTGAACTTTGTAAAATGTATACTGCAGTTCTACCTCTGTTGATAGAATCTGTTGCTTGCTAACTATCTAATAGCAGATTTTGCTGCCCTGAACAATATTTGATTGCAGACAGTGACCAACAAACTGTAGAAGCATTAATAGAGATAATTTATTGTACCCTAACTTATCTACAAGGGGGTAATAATGTGACTTACAAAAAAGATGGCAAAGATAATGAATAGAGTGAGGGGGTATATGCAACCCTAACTCATCCAATGGGCAAGCAAAGACAGATACAAAAAATAATAATAGTGAGGGAAATATGATGGTGAGAGTGGGTGTGATGATATAAGGAAACATGATAGTGGGAAATATAATGAGGGGAAATATGATAGTGGGGGACATAGTGAGGGGACATGGTGAGGAGACATGGTGAGAAACACAGTGAGGGAAGACACAGTGAGAGGGGACATAGTGAGGGGAACATAGTGAGGCATATGACAGAAGAGGCACATGACAGGAGGGGCACATGACAGGAGAGGCTGGATATGCAACCCTAACTCATCCCAGAAAACCCTAAGTATGACAAATGATGATAACAGATGACAGATGAGAAAAAAAAAGTGAGTCAGGAGTGATTTGAATAGAGACACAGCATTCAAAATGGTAAGGGGATAACTCCAGATAATCCCCATCAATCCCCTTGCCAAAATGAGAACCCCCATCAATCCCCGTTACCTGAAAGAGAATTCCCATGACCAAAAAGGAAACTGCCAAGAATTCCCACTACAATATATGTCAGGACGCAATGGGTTGTGGTGCTGGAGATGCGAGTCTGGGAAGTTTCGATGCTGGTCGATTGGATGGTGTTCTGGTTTCAATATGAGGTGGTGGTGGTAACCAGAGTCTGTCGTCAAGGGGTATCCAATCTTTCCAGGATTCATATGCAACACCTTGTTCGTTTTCTTTGATGTACCAGGTTCCGTCATCTCCATCAAAATTGACAAGTCTACCATTGAGCTTGAAGTGTCTGTCGGGTTGGAGGTCAGCTCCTGGTGGTGGTACATCTCGTCTGGAGTTTAGTACTAGTGACGGGTTGTGAAAGAAATAGGATTCAATGCCTTCCTGTTTCTTATCTGCATATCGCCAATGTCTTTCAAAAAGAACTGGTCTTTTTTCTGTTCCTTGTCCTAAGTAGCGTACCCTGTCTTCGAGGTAGCTTGGGTATGGAGGTTAATCTTCGTTTCTATTGGCCAGTGTCTATAACGTCCCAACCACGAAGGTTGTGCTCTACAGCTGAGGTTTTCTGCTCAGTGAGGCAAGTAAAATGTTTCCCTGAAGGAGGCTCGAGCACCTGGGATCACCAAGTATTATTGACTCCCCAGGATCGATCTGCAATTGTCTTTATGACTGTCTATTGCATATAAGGAATAGGAATAGTCTAGTGGCGGTAGTTCCAAGGTCTTCGATCCTATGAAGTGAGTCAATAGATTTCTTCCAGGAGGATGGTATGTTCTTGATCCCAATTGCTGAGGTGCTGAAGGAGTTCTTGGTGTCAAGCAAGGTGTCAGAACCATGCTAAAACCCTATCACGTGACATACCTAATCCCTACTAAACCCGATCCACACTAGTCGATTTCTGATTCGGCCCGATACTCCCATATCCCACGTGCTCTTCCCACAGTTATTTCATCTGTCTACATTTGTACGCTCCCATCTTCCGTTTATTCTATTTACCCCTGACCCTCCGACTTGCCCTCCGCTTTATCTTTGATATCCTTTTACCCTTTTGCCTTTATCTGATCCATGGTCTCTTATCATAGCTGATTCTTTTAGATAGTTCCTTACCACACGTCTTTCCTTCCCGACATCGCCGATAGGCCTCCGATCATCAGCCCCATAATATCTCTCTCATTTATCTCTTGTTTAATTACCTCGTATTCTTTCCTCCCGTACCTTTCCACATGTCCTATGATTCCAACCCTATCCCTATCACACCATTCGCACATCACTCCCCTTCGTATTTTCTCTAAGTCCTCTATTCCTTGTAGGAGTCTCGTAGTATAAATACTTGTCTTGCTCGCTGTATTTCCTTAGTACGAAACTCAACTTTGATTTGTCCTCATACCTCCGATCTCCGTGTGATTCCCTACTCCTCCAACTAGGACTTGACTTCGGTTTAGTCCACCATCTTAACATCTCTTTCTTTACTCGTCTTCTAGGACTTCCTAGCTGACACTCTGTAATCCGGCGAAACATCCTAGTGACTATTCCGGTAATTCTACTTACCTCCGTCTGCATCTTAGGTCCCCTACTTTCCCAACGTCTCCGACTTCCACTGTCTCTGAAATCCAGGGCTGTATCCTAGAAGGGCACAACACATAAGTTGAAGCCAAGCCCATTCGTATTTGACTATCTATGTTACAGGTCCCGAGTCACCGACTCGTATCCCTACCCTTCCCTCGCTCTCTCCTCCAAGCGACCTCCGCATCGCTCTGAGACGGACCGTGACACAAGGTTGTTATGGTTGATAGTTCTAAGAATGTTTCTGAGGGTGATATAGAGTCGATAGATGGAGTAAATGAGGAAGAGGATAGGGAGTTGTGTGAGGAGGGAGTTGAGGTCGATGACAATGTTCATAAATGTGCTGGGTTGTTCTCTGAGTTCTGCGGACATGAGCATAAGAGCAAGTGTTCTGAGTTAACCTGACCTTTTGTTACGGGTGGAGCCCTAAGTCGTTCTGGTTCTAAGTAGGGCAGATATGCCTAGGTCAGGTTAAGGAACTAACTAAGATATGTATAGGGTATATATAGTTAGAGGAGGTCCCCCTTCCTAGCCAATCAGATAAATAGTATGAGTCATACAAGAATGAGAAATGAGTCAGAGTATGATGAATGAGTCATGTGGAAGGAGACAAATGAGTCAGCGTATGACGAATGAGTCATGGGACTGATGAATGAGTCATGGTACAAGATAAGAAGTCATAGGGCACGTCAGAGGACAATAGGGTGAGAGTGTAACATGTGCTACATCGTGTGAGTGCCAAAGTGTCCATGAGGTGTAGATAGTGAGTCTAGAAGGAAATGATGTCATGGTACAGACAGTATGAAGAGGAATGAGATATGGCAATGAAAAAGTAACATTCATTGTAACAGTGAACATGGACGCAAAACCCCATCTTGGTATTCAACTTTCTCATCAAGTACTAGGTCTCTCATGCTCAACCAAGTGGTTCTGGGGTCCTCTAGCCTTCCTCTATCCATCCCACCTATCACTTTCCCATGCCATGACAAAAGATGCAGGAATATACCTATATTCTGCCAGATTCTAGTTATATAACTATAACTAGATTAGGAAATCTTGTGACTTTAGGATCCTGTCTTGTTGCCCTTTTTGATATGTGAATATTGGAAGCTACTTGAGAATATAGGCAAGAGTATGATTCCTGCCTTATGCCTGTCATTTGCTTCAATAATCAATAGAATTGTGTAAATTTCATTTCACACAAGACAGTGAATGTACTATGATACCAGATGGTGCATGTATCTGGATGGCTCAGACAGTGTATTACAACATGTAAACCTTTAGCAAAGGCACCTATCTCTTATATTGTGAGTCCTATGGTCTTATAGCCTGAAGTTCTATCTCCAACAAATCCCACTCACATCAGTGAAGTGCAATCAATATGGCTATTATAAAAGTATAATTATTCAAAAACAGTCAAACTTACTATTTTTGCCTGGAGTTGGCTGGAATTGAAGATAAAAACTCAGTACCACGGATAAGATAATGTCTATTCAAAAATCTACATCTTAAACTTATACTGTCTTCATTTTTTTCCCACAACAATGAGATATACTATCCCAGAAAAAAAATATTATAGCCTGTACAATCAGGATAGCAAATAAGTAATATTAAAGAAAAAATGATTATTACTTAAAAAGTTTCCCAACCATCTCTATATCATGGTTAGATTGAATATATGAATAGTCAGCAGCACCATCAGGCCATGCAATATCTGGTGACAAATGTAAAGGATACCGAGCAATATTCTCCATCCCAGCCCAGTCAAAGTCAATAATCTTCACATCACCACTCTCATTCTCAATCAATATGTTCGGCATCCGAAGATCACCATGAACCATGTTGTGTTGCTTCATCAAGTCCAGCACATCCTCCAGGGGCTTCAACACAGAAGCTGCCTTTTCTGCATCTAGAGCAACACCCCGGACAAATTCCATCACCACCATCATGCGTTGCCCACAACCACGTTGCTCAGGGCCAGTCCTCCAAACATCACCACAATAGAGAAGTTTCGGTGCATAACCTTTCGAAGCTAAGAGGTTGTGTACTTCTCTTCCATAACGCTCAACAAACTTCACTACAATCAAAGACTCTTCTCCTGTCTGCGCAAGAAATGTCGTGCATGACGGATCTGCACTCTTAAGCGGCTTCAGATATTGAAACTCGATCTCTTTCCTTGTAGCCTCATCAAAGTATGAGGTTGCCAAGGGGAAGAATCTTGCTTTTGGTCCAGGGAGCTGCCCATCGTAATAGTCACGAAGCCGATTCAACGTGTTGTGGAGTGCATAGAAGACACGAGCGATACGAATAGTGTGTTCATCGTCTATCATGCGAGCATGACCAAGCCAGAGATAGTCAGTCAGTCGTTGCACGATCACTCTTGAGGTGAATATAGCGCCGGAAATGACGATCCAGGGCCCAGCGATGGAGACAATGAAGGATGGGCAGAAGGATGACTTAGTTAGTCTCTGAGGGATAAGTTAGCACAGTATAACACGGAACTCGTGAAGAAACACACCTCTTGAGGCTTGTCGGCCCAATATTTAAGATAAGAAAAGGAACCTTGCACTGAGCCTTCTCCACCCGACCCTAACTCGGGCTTCTCTTCGAAAAAAGCAAGAGCCGCAATACTAACTGGAGCCATTCGACATGCGTGCGGCGCAAAATGATCGGGCGAAGTTTTGTTCGAGTTGACGATCTGTTGGATACCATGATCGAGAATGTCGACAAGAAACTCGCGTGTTACGCGCTGTTGTTGTTGTTCAGCAGTAGCGATTTCCGAAGTAACGTGCATGATCTTCGCAGTCTGACATATAATGTCTTCAGGAGGCTGTATATTCTGGTCGAATGCATCGGCTAAGAAGGCAGCGAAAACAGGGTGGTATAATTCAATCGGTATTGCCATCCTCAGAGATGATCCGGTGTAACGACCGTCGAAGATGGCAGTTGGGCCGCGTTGAAACTGGGCATACTTGGGAGGTTGCGCACTGACAGATGGTGTTGGACGGTCTTTCTCTAAACGTACCCGTTCAAATGCTACAAGACATCGTAGGTAAACATGGGGTTCCCTAGATACATTATGTCTACTCACCTTTCTCGAGTTCCCCTATTCCATCGTCACGGTGTACTTCTTGCGGCACGGTATTCCTCGATACTCGTCTGGCTGGTCGAGTTGGCTCAATGTCAACGATCAAGGCCGTATTCCTTGCATCATGATGCGAGCGATTTGAAGTCGTCTCGGCCTGTACAATGCCAGAAATAGGGTTCTCTTCATCAGGTATGACTTGACAGAACGCTTTCAGGTCCCCATCATGTATATCAAGAAGTTCCCTCAACCTCTCAAACCCTTGCGGACTTAGATGTACATTCGGCTTTGTGGTTAATATAATAATTAGAAGTGCAGAATAGCCGTATCAGAGCGGAACCACATACCTTCAAGAGAGTAATCGCGTGCTGCCCTTCTCTCGTTGTATTCGATACCATCTCAACAAGAGCAGAAGCGGAAGCGTCTCTAGGAACATCGTAATGCATTACCTTTTTGAAGATTTGGCCTTCCTTGAGTACAAAGACAGCGACTTTGACAGCGGGAGCCATGACTATATGAAGGGGGGCTCAGGATGCTGGGTTCGGGTATGTTGAATGCAAGTTGAAGGCGAACGTTGAATTGAATACATAGGGTACAATCTCCCACGCGCCGCAACTAGAAAACGCGTACATAACGGGTAGATGAATCAACGATTGGATTTCACGCTATGCAGCGGAAGAAACTAAGTCATCTACGTATTGAAACACGAGAATAACGCGGTAGGGTTCCCTCGGTACCGACTCAATGAAGTAGCAGGAGCTCTCAAAGCCATCGGGGCAGGCTCATCGCGATTCACTAGCAACAATATAGACTTATGCTTATCCTTATGTCGCTGTACTACAACAAGCGAAGTTCAATAGTACCTAATGACACAAAGGATGCAACATCAAAGAGGGTAGTAGGCAGCAACCACAGCCGGAAAAAAAGAGCTGGCAAAAGAAAACCAAAGCTCAGCGCAGCGACGAAGGAGGATAAAGTGTGACAGGAGGAATGAAACCGGGTCCGAGAGCGCATAGACGTTCAGAATTAAGAATAATGATTGCATCTAATAGACGTCGAAGATACATGCTGGCCGAAGCCATACCCCTCAGGCCCGCACGACTGTCTCCGCCATCGTAGAAATAATAACTAGTATTACCCTCGTCATGATCACGCTCATCTAGGGGACTCTACTCGTGTAATAGATGAGTGTGATTGGGCTGAAGACGAGTGGGTGTTTGACAGTTTTACTGGTGAGACCTTGAAGTTGTTGTTGAGGGAATTAAACGTGATGGGCCGCAAGTCAAGCCAAGCCGACAGCACCCGCTCAAAGATCCACGTCGTCGAGAAGATTGCGCTCGTTTCCACCAACGGTGTTATGCTATCGGAGGCTCTGACTGGGGATATGTGGTCGAGCTGGCGCTAGAAGAACTAGAAGATGGTAGCTGACTCGGGTATGCTGGAGCTGGAAGATTCGAAAGCCGCTGAGGCCAAGGGAGCAATGGAGGAAGTAGTACCGACAGACGACGTCGATGTAGTCGCAAGTTATGCAGTGCTTGAGACTGAGGTAGAAACGACAAAGGTTGAGACCGTAGCGGACGAGCTAGAAGATATGACTAGCTGGTCTTGACAATGGACAGGCACACAAAGCATGAGAACATACGTTGAGGGCACTGACGTCGAAGTTGGGACGGCGAGTCGTTCAAGAGCTGTTAAGAAAGAGGCACGTATGAGGCGAGGGTGACCATATTGAGTTTTTCTAGGGCGATCTCGACTCCATCGAAGGGAGTCGATGTCGAGAAACATCGTTGGTGAAACAGAAGAGCGATCAAGTTTTGTTTTGGAAGTCGAATTCGGACATTGGCGATTGATAGCCAGCCAAGAAGTGAACGGTTCCGTTGCGACGTCCCTTAATTACTTCAGCAAACACACAAGCAAAACCTAGGATGTAGAATTAGATTGTCATGCATAAGTTGATTGAGTAGTAGAAAAGGACGTCGTCGCGATTCGGCCGAGTCAGTATAACGCCGATTTCGGTAGGCACTTGAGAATGAGGGACCTGATTTGCATGATGACGTCGTTGGCTTTAAGACAGAAATTAGTGAGCACTACGGAGACAGTTAAATAACCGTACTCAGCCGCACGCACTCGGGTCACAAGAACCTAGTGTGGTTTCCTAGAACGAGCAAGGAGAGAGATGATCAGAGACGACGACTAAAAGTAGCTTGGTTCATGATTGAATTCGAGATGCCGCGAGTGATTCGTGAGGTGACGCTTCTCGGTGCATTAACAAACCTTAAAGAACGAATTGAGAGGCCTGGAACTATGTATAGCCGGCCATCTGTCAACGCGAGCTTCTGGGATGGTAAGTGGAAGATGGGAAAGCCACGGCTGCCTGGAATGAGAACATGTAGAGGCGGAGATTGCATAGTCGAATGAGCGATGAGAGATATGTTTACAGCTCATACAGCACTCTAGTGAGCAAGAACTGCTCAAATGACGGCAGGGACAATTCTCCAGGAGCATTGAGGATATTGAGATGAGACTGAGCAGAACGGATCGAGAGTTATCCAGGGCCAGAAACCGTCCAGACAGAAAGCGGAGAAGCACGCCATCGAGGACATCATCTGAGTCTCCATAGTAATGGAGAACCGTAGCTAGGGTGCAATAAATGCTTCGACACTGAGTAGAAGGATGAGCATTGAACGGATACGGAGGGATATAATAACATATGAATACGCACCTCCGAGGCCTGAGGTATTTGATGCGCTATGGGCAGTCGGGGCTACGTTGCTGGAAAGCAGGTCATTGCATACGACCACATTCTATCAGAGCTGAGAGAATGACAATGTACTAGACATGCACAACACGAACATTTTGAAATCTAGAGACCGGATGGATAATGTTATGTTAAAAGGCCGGAGCGATGCGTGGAAGCAAAAAGATCGGCATGAAACATCGACTGTAGCTCGGAGAGATGATGGTCAAAGGTGAAGACGCTATATATGGCGGTGTAGCGAGTGATCGCGTTGGAGTGAGCGCATCTTCGGGCAAAGTAGCAATCTCTTTCTCAACATTTGACCTCCACCTTCAACACCTCTCTTTCATCATCTCTTGGAAAACATATCTGTGGTCTACGGTTGCCAGGTCTACGCGTAGATTTCATATCTTACGAAATTGCCACCATCACGCGCTGGTCCTCTGCTTCGTTCTGTCCAAGTTTTGTTGCATTTCACGCTCTCTTCGTTCTTTCGTAACGTCTTTCCAAGAACATGTCCGACGCTCATGACGACCACGACTCTTCTCCGAAACAACCTTCCTACCTCGACGCAGAACCCACCCCTCTCAAGCCCAACTTTGTTCTCGATCTCCCGCCTGTCAAGAACAAAGCTGGCCTCCGTTCTTCCCTCTCTTCAGATAATGATACTGCCTCTCAGCGAAGCATCTCTCTCTCCTCAAACTCTGGCTCGCCGGCTACAAAAAGTATCAACCTCGACGATGACAATCACGACGACATTCGACCGAGGCCGGTTTCGTTCTATGCTCAGACAACACCAGATCCAGAGTCAGATCTCACCTCGCATATAACCACTTCACCTCACACCCCGCTCTCTCTCATTCGTGACTCTCTTGGCCTTACCTCGCCCTTCACACCTCAGTCATCCATCATGTCTAGCAACTCTACACGAACAGTGACCGATGACCACCCCAGTCGAGACTCAACAGCCTATCCGCTGTCCCTCTCTTCCGACCTCTCATCCGAGATGGACGATGACCGGGACATGTTTATGAAACGATTTGGAGATGACGAAGGAGAGGAGGAGTCACCAGTGACAAGTCTTGCACCCAGCCTGGTTGACAAAATCGAGAATAAGCCTCTCGTTCTAACCAGCAGCTCACCACCTCCGCCTGTCCCGCCACTCCCACCATTGCCCTCTCTTCCACCAACGCCTCCCAAAGACGTCAACAAACCGTTCGTACCCATACCGCTTTCGCTGTCTAGCACCGCCACTACTCTGGTGACGTCGCCGCCCTCGCGTTCGCCGTCACTCCCCCAATCCCCACCGACCGCAACATATCCGCCGAAACCTATCCAACAACCCATGTCTGACCGTCAGAGCATTGCCTCCTTCGCTACCAATTCCAGTGGTGCCACGACCTATTCCAAGAAGGCCCGCCCTGAGAGTTTGCTGGTACAGATGCCGGAGGGTAGACTGGTGTTGGGAATTGCATTGGTCGACTTTAACCATTTGGTACGTCTTGCTACCTAATTTTGCAGCATCAGCTTGTTACAAATGTTAGTGATTCGAGATATGTCCACGGCTATTCGTTCACTGCGTCGGTGATGTTTGGCCTTGGAGTCTGGCACGACGCGGTGAGGCTACGGTCGAGTCACGTATGTGAGGTATTTTGTCGGACATAGAGTCTCCAGACCCTCGTCGGTACCATGGCGAGATACCTAACTGTTGAGATCCGAGTTTGACCTACACGTTACAGAGCGTTGTTGCCCGGACAGTAGAACATAGATTTCAACTCAGCCAGACTCGAACACCATCGTAACGTCAAAACTGACTATTATCTGTCGATTGCTATTAGGTTGGTCCAAAGATCGAGTTTAGTCGGGGCGAAATCTTTGAAGACGAGGAAATCGCCAAAATCCTGCCATTCCTCGCTCTTCCCGACGGTGCACATTTAACCTCTGAAGATTACTCCTACTTCCACCTTGTCCCCTCCTCTCCAAACCCAACGACCCTCTTCGGTATCTCGTGTAATCGTCAAATCAAAGCCGCGGACCTGACATACAAAGAAGCCGACGTGACACGATCCACCGTTCAGAAAGCTATTGTCGTCCTCGCCAGTAAACCCGTGTTTGGGCCTATTCGAGACCGCTTGGGTGTGGTTACACAGACGCTATTTGCTCAATGCGACTTTTCAGACTTGAGCATTTTGGATGCATTCCACGATAGCCTGGAAGGAAGCTTGAGGGGGCAGTTGACGGAAAGCGGCCTGTACATGGGAACGAGTCTGTGAGTCGTACGAATACTTCCGACCCGATCAGATAATTAAAATGTTTTCCCCAGACGAGAGCTGGTACATACCTTCCGACAACGTACACTGGTACTTATCAAAGCACTTATGCTTCAGAAGAGAGTCATGTTCTACGGTCACCCGGTTGAGAAACTCTGCACTTACCAATACTCGCTTGTCACCCTTGTCCCCGGTCTCTTGCATAATCTGGACGACTGTGGTTCTCCGCCACTCACCTCACGAGCGAACAGTCTTCAACGTCCCACGGAGCTCAAGACGAGTGATCACAAGAGTATGAGAGCGTTTGTCGGACTTCCCTTGGATCTCTTCGGCAAGGATGCATTCTTCCAGCCTTATCTCCCGCTGCAACAACTCGACATTCTCAAGGATACGAAAAGCTGGTTGTGTGGAAGTACGAATTCGATTGTCGCACAACAGAAAGAAGTGGACCTGTTGATCAACGTGAGTATCACATGTTGCCTACTTCTCTTCTCTTCTCTACCCCTGCATTTGTTTATCCTCTGGCATGATCTGTCACCTGAATTAACGTACTAACGATCTTATCATCTTAGATCGAACTAAACACCTTCGAATTCCGCGATCCGAAGCTCGAACGATCGGCTGGTCTAACCCCTGCTGATCGAAAGTGGATGGACGACATCGTCAAAGATGTCAATGATGGCTGGGATCAGCAAGGTGCAACCGGTGGGATGCAGTACGTTCTTTCCCCCCTCGTGCCCTGTCTTTCTCCTTTTTGTTGTATATTTGCCTCGCGAAATATGAGAGTTCTGATGCGGGCGTTTCTACTAGCTTCAAAGGCAGTGATGATTATTTACGGCAAAAGGTATGTCTTGCATGAGGCATATCACCTGTACGAGGCAGATAGCTGATATGACCTCTTTCCGTCCTTCGCAGTTTGACGATTACATATCGGGTGCCCTGTCATGTGTGAAATATACCGACTTTATGTCGAAGGGAAGTGCAAATGGTGTAATTATATCAGATGGCTCAGGTAAGCGCTATTTTTGTCCTCGTTGTCCTCGTTATTCATTTCCGCCCGCTTTTGCCTGCAGGAGACCCTAATGCAATAAACGACTTCAATATGCTCTGGATATCAGAATTCCGGAAAACTAATGCATATGAAGTCTGGGACCGAGTGACCGATCCGGTCTTGTTCGATATCATCGAGCCACGGTAAGGCATCCTCGTTTTTCTCTTCTAGCGAGTTTATTTACGTGTTGCCCAGACATCCCTGCGGCGAACGTCCAACGGTGGTAGCGGACATAGGGCTCCGCTTATCCGAAGGTATTCAGGACCTCAAACTTGACCAACAGCTGGCACCAGCACGAGAAGCTGTTGCAAGAACATTCACAGCCGGGTCCACCGGATTCCTCAACGCAGTGGCAGGTGTTCGTGGACGATGGATGCAGCGTTCAGCTAGCTCGTCATCGTCGATCAACGAAACAGCAGCTACGAGTGCTTCAGGTAGTACTGTCGAGGTGAACAAGTCTGACATCTCCGATACTGCTTCCATTCGTTCACGGCAAGGTTCCATTAACGTACCTGATTCCGACGCCGGAAACACGACCGCTGTCCCGCCAGGTCAAACACCTTCAAGCGGTATCCGCCCGCTCAGTCTCGCGTCAACTCGTTCGACAGCTTCCGTTCCAGCAACGCCTGAAGTGAAGACGACGTTGGGTTCGTGGGGAGCAGGTATTGGCTCTTTCTTCTCTGCACGTGCTTCTCGACTCTCGACACCGCAAGGTATATCGGCCAGCACTCCGCCAAGACAAACCTCGCCTTCACCTGCCCCTTCGCGGGCGACATCAATGTCGCTGGGAAATCCAAGTGAGCATGTTGACCTTGGTATCGATGAGCTGAAACCGAAGAATTTGGATCAAGCTCCTGGAAGTGTTCCCAGCTCTCAAACTAATCAAGGACACGAGTCAGCTGGTACTGGCTATGCGGTGTAACCGGAATGGCGTATGAGGTATGGTAGTACGTCTCTGTAGCTTGTGTTTTTTTCCTCCCGTTCTCCTCTAGCATTTCACGTCTCTCTGCAAGCATGGTATTGGGCTGCATGATCCATTATGCATCATCACACAAATTATTTATTATCCATGTTTTCCCTCTTCATGACCCACTGCGTCCTTTTAGAGTATACCGCTCTTATCAATCTCTTATACACCTATTGTCCAGTAATCGAGATTAGTCGAGATCGAACGAGGTTGGTCTCGCCAATTGCCGTTTCAGCCCTCGGTTATGCGCAATTTTTTTCGGTCCTTGCTTGTATCGGTACGTTCGGGATGACGCAACGGTGCTATCGGACACCCACATCTTTATACAACGCCCTCTTGTGAGCAAGTCACGATGTCTCTTCACATTTACAAATCCGCAGGCAATCCCAAGAACCAAGGTACAGTGACTGCCCTAGAAGCGTTTCGCTTATGAAAGGTACTACCGTCCTGCCACGAGATCGGTCGGCGGTATGGCAACCTCACACCCGTAAAACCACATACACGGTGAGTTTCTATGTGTCGTTTCGTCGCGCTAAATTGCTGATGGTTCACTTGCTACGACTTATCGATTCTGCATTTCGAACGATGCCGCTCGGTCTAGCATGAGATCCTCTAACGGCTCGAAACCCCGTGGCAAGCTTATTCTATAAGCTGTGCCGTCAATACTGCTGTTTTCGGGTCGCTAAGACGCACCTGTTTCGGGCAACGGGTCGTCGGTGGTGTTATGGACGGCCTACCTGCAGCTCCTTGGTTTATCCTCAACGCAACTTCCCGAGGAGCTAGGTAACGCACTCACGGGAGAGGCGTAGAGCATGCGGGGTTTTCCACTGCCAATATGGAAACAATGGATGAGCGATCAGGGACAGTACCGTCGAAGTGTGGCTCAAATACAAATACAACTCTCCGTGTTGGCGAGGCTGTCCATTCGAGAATAATCGCTAGAGAACGGTACGTGTTTCACATCTTGGAAAATTATGTGGTCGTGAAGTATTTGTATATCACTACTAAGCGAACCCGGCTGGGATAAGTATCAAGGTCTCATATACGCAGAAACCCGCAGCGACCCCTCCATTTTTGCTCCTGCTCCTGCTCCTGCTCTTCTGTCTCCGCGCGTAAATCGAAAGCTCACTTGTTCCTGCAGCTGGTCTGCCATTGCGTTTTTTGCTCGACCATCATATGTTGCAAGGACCTATGTGGAAGCTACCGTTCTTACTCGTCGATGTCTTCATGACCAAGCGGGCATTCCAGAGCCCCACCCCTCCTCCTAGCTCGGAGGAGAGGCAGAAGTACGAGGAGCGGCACGGTACGCTCACCCGCCTGGATCGTATCACTACCGGTCCTCTTGCAACCCTTTTCGTAGTAAGTCTGTTTATCATTGACCTCTGTTATCGATATCTGATTAAATGTGTCATAGATGACAGTTCAACTCGCTCAGTTGATCGAACTTTATGCCATCCTCACGACTTTTATTCCCCTACCACCATTCGCTTCACGACTCGAGAAGACCTTTATACCCAGTCTCTCGGTCTCGCAAAGCTGCGCTAGTCAAATACATTTATCCCTTCCATTTATTATCGGCTCTGTATTCATCATCGCAGGCAGCGTATTGCGTCTCAGCGCGTTCCGTACGCTAGGACGACATTTTACCTTTAATCTTAGTCTTCAAGAGGGACACAAACTCGTTGTCAATGGCCCCTACTCATTCGTCCGCCATCCGTCTTACTCAGGTGGCTATCTCATCATTGGCGGGATGCTATTTGGAGAGTTCGCAGATGGTTCTTGGATGGCAGCATGCGGGCTGCATGGAATGACAACTTTTGGTAAAGTACTGTGCATAGCACATCTTCTCGCTGTTGTCTGGATGTCTTGGCTGGGGATCAGTCGGACTTGGAAAGAGGACAATGTGTTGAAGGAGGTGTTTAAAGATCAGTGGGTTTCGTGGTCCAAGCAGACTCCCTACAGACTGATACCATGGGTGTACTGAAGTTCCAACTGTTGGCACGTACGTGTTTATGTCTCTGAAATGTAACGATATTTTACGTGTATGGACTTGGACTCTATAATTTCGCAATGTTATTTTTTACTTCCATGATTGTGTGGGCGCTGCCTTGAAGCGTTTCGGGATCACTACCGATACCGCCGAGCGAGTTGACGATCAGATCGGTACCTCTACATCTTTCCGTTGACGTTTTACTACCAGAAGAGGTAGAGTGCCTGCGTATTCCTTTGGGGTCTCTATAGAACATTGTGTTACTTAGACTGCCTATTACTCATGTCTGATAATTATTGTACTCTTTTACACTTACTGCCCCGCCCCGAATTTCTTGCGTCACAATAAGTAGTCTCAAATGGTACGTCGGTCTTAGTCAACCTCCAAGTAGTTTCGGACCCAGTGTCCGTACTGATCAACACCATGCCCTTCGAGAATGCTGAATTATAAGTAGTCTCGTTGATAATAGTATTGTAAACCAATAGACTCTATCACTGGCATACCGTTTATGTAAAGACTAGACACGTGGGTTATGATCGAACGCGGGATCAGATAAAGTATAGTCTTGGAAAACATTCACTCTCACCCGATGTGTTCAGCTCCGGCTGACTTAGACTCAGCTTGTGTTTAGTCTGTGTGCTGTAATGGCAACTATTTTTCTGATTAACTCTTCGCTCCTTCGCCAACAACTGCTGTACTTACAACTACCCGTCAATCTCTGACAGACGTACGCCAATGTAGCGCTTTTCACGGACCTTAAGATCTCGTTTATTCGTTCTTGCGATATGCTCGTCATCAAAAGGCACCCTTATTTTCTGATAATCCGACCCCTCAATTGATGCCCTGACCTCTCCTGACCTTGATCAGCACTTTCCAGAGATACTGACTCAAAAACCTCTCGAAACTCGCCGTTTCCGCCATGTCGGTCTGTGCCTGACTTGCGAAGGGCCACCTTTACAGCAGACAGCCCTAGACAGCTACAAGCCCGACATGCCCTGTCTGGCAGATTAAACATATTACGAATTGCAGCTACCTAAGACCTATCGTACTTTGGAAGTCTATGCAGAACTTTTCAAATCCCAATAAGATGTTAAACGGTTCAGGAAACGCTGATGCGCACTTGGTGCGCCCGCCTCGTTGATGGAACGTTATCTCAATGATGCTTATATACCCACAGCCCCAGATTTGACAGATCGGACGTCCTCCCTGCTCGCCAGTATGTCTCAAGAGAAAGTAGACCTCCACGACTCCAAAGCGGAAAGCTTGCGCGACCTCAGAACTCCCGAAGATGATTCGTCTTCTCTGTCATCTGAAGAGACGAAGGCACTGCTCCGCCGGATTGATCTGCGCCTCATGCCGATCATGATGGCTTGTTGGACCCTTCAGTTCATCGACAAGGTCGTCCTAAACTATGCCAACATCATGGGTCTGCAGAAAGACACAGGGCTGAAGGGCGATCAGTTTGCATGGCTCGCTACGGGCTTTTTCATTGCATTCTCAATCTTCCAACTTCCCGGAAGTGAGTAATTTTCTTGTTCTCCATTAATCGGAAGGTCCTGATGGATCTTAGTGTACATACTCGCGCGAACCCCCGTCAATCTCTTCTTGCCGTGTCTTTTGCTCTTATGCGGGATAGCAGTAGCTTGCACAGCCGCGTGCAAGAATTTCCCTTCCCTCATGACAGTCCGTGTCTTCCTTGCAATCGGAGAGAGTGGGTTAGGTACGAGCTTATCATTGGTCACGATGAAGTGGTACACTCGTAAAGAGGCCTCGAAACGCTATGGCATTTGGTACTGCGGGTTAGGAATTGGACAGATTCTGGGAGGTATTATGTCCTTTGGTAAGACGAACGCCTGAAACGACATAGATCGCGTACTGAACCCTTGAATGCTTCAGGTTTCCAGCACGTTCGCCGAGGCTCTTTTGGTAGTTGGCGAGGAATGTTCCTTGCCACTGCTATGATCAACCTTCTAGTGGCAGCCTGGACGTTCTTGGCTTTACCTGATAACCCTACAACTGCCAAATTCCTTACACCAAAGGAACGCGCCTTTCTCACTCGTAGGCTCCTCATGGAAAACAAATATGTTGTCACCGCCAACCGTTTCGACATTTCACAAATTGTGTCCACTCTCAAGTCGGACTCGACGATTTGGCTCATTTTCTTGATTTGTGCTGCTTGTGTCTTGCAAAGTGGGGCTGTCACAAGCTTCTCCGCGACAATCATAGCTGGTTTCGGGTATAACTCCAAGGAGGCGGCGTTATTGAATATGCCCTCGGGCGTAGTCAGTATTATTTCGTCTCTGGTGGCGACCTGGTTCATCGAGAGTAACGTACCAATGTCGTTGGCTATTTTGCTCCTCGTTGTTCCATCTGTTACCGGCGCTTCCTTACTATCGTTCGCCAAAGCCAAGGCCGCTCTTCTCGCTGGGATCTGGCTGATCAATGTTGTAACACCTATTCGTAAGTCCTCTTTCGATCGATCCTCGAGATGACAACTAATAGATATATAGTTATCGTCGCTACCGCCTGGGCTCAAGCAAACGTGTGTTTTTCCGCTGATTTCTCTTCTCAGACCATATACTGACATTTTGGTAGTGCGCTGGTCATACGAAACGAGTATTTTATAATGCTGTGACCATGGTCGCTTTTGGAGTCGCTAATGTAAGCCTCTTTTCTTCCTGCTGCTGACTGAGGCCTCACTGGCGAATAACATAGATTTGCGCTCCCCAAACATATCGAGCCAAAGACGCACCCAATTACTGGCCGGCAAAGGTGACTATGGTAGTCGCAACCGCGAGTTGCGGCCTTTTCACACTCATGCTTTTGGGGGTGTATGTCGTGCGAAATCGCAAGCAACGCTCAACTCCCCCAGAATACGACACGAAAGATGATATTAATGGTAATGAGAAGACTGATCTGGAGCTCCCAGGGTTTAGATATGTATACTAAAGGCGTAATGTATGCTCGTATTGTATTTCAAGTATAATGCATGTATTGTTACTTCGACCTTATTTCTCTCTTTCCAATATGCGATTCAGATGCTATAGACACAATATTGTAACCCATCATGAGCGTTCCCATGAGTTTCTCGTACACTGGTGGTGATTTCCTGCGGTACTGCTATATAGACGCCACTCTCTTGGATCATCCCGGTTTCGATCGTGGGTATCGTTTCTTGGTTTTGACCACCATGTCAAGGATGTCGGTTGAGACTCAAGAGAGTCATTGGCCATTCGGTATGAGTACCTCTAGATTTTTGATGTATTCAGGTGCTCTGATCTCGCTGTAGCGGATATTTACGATGCTTTTCAAGTTAACGATACATGGAGTATCTCGGCTATTTCGATCACAACAGAGCTAATCGATCCGTTGTCATTCCAAAACCTGCCAGTTGAACTCGTGATTCAGGTATCGCATATTTGCTGTCTACTAGAGTAATATCATCCAGCATGCGATAGATACTTTCTTATCTACACCCGCTGGATCTCCTCATGTGGGCGCGGGTGTCGAAGGATTACCGCGTATTACTACTCTCGAGGGGGTCAAAGTCTATCTGGGTTTCTTCGCGACATAGTTGCGGGATAGAGGGCTTACCCGAATGCCCTCCTCATTTGAGCGAGCCGCGCTACGCTGCCTTGCTTTTTACTGATGCCTGTCAGGTTTGTTTTCGCATTAAGTAATATTAATTACAGGTCAGTTTATTGGTGTTGTAGGCTTGTGGTGGTCGCTCAGCCTTTAATTTCGATCGTACGCTACTCTTACGTTTCTGTGACCGTTGTTATAAGAAAAAGTACGCATTCTCATAACTACTTGCAATGCGGCACTCTAATTTACTTTAGCTTTAAGGAAGGCTATAAGCTATGGGGACGTTTCAAGAACCTCCAAGTCAATATACACAACTTAATACCCCGTCATTCATGCATTCGTGAGCATAGGTCGTACGGTACGTCAAGATTCCACTAAGACGTGTCTTTTACTCCTCACTTTATCTACAGAATCAGGCTGGCCTATACATGAATTGAAGACTAACTCCACGGTTCATAAATATTATAAAAAGCAATTCAACTCCATTGCTATCCATCTCCAGAGCCTGGTACATGACTCACCGGAGTTCAAGACATATATAAACGAGATACGAGCAACTTCGAACGATCAGATCCAGGTGGCCCCGAATATTTATAATCACGAATTTCAGTCACTGATGGTGTGCAATTAGCATGGTCATGCAATGCGTCACTGGGACATCCATATGCGTTCTCAAAGACGCGCTGAGTTGAGTGTATCTTTTACATGGGTGATATCATCGCTTATTATTGCACACCAGTACGAAAGTGAGACTGCTTGCCATGGGATACACCGAAGCGCAGCTGCCCGAACCTGGAGCCAATAATAAATGGGAGAAACTTATGAATGAACCACGTCCAGTCACGAACAATGGTGAGCTATCCTTCGCACGACTCTTCAAGATATTCTTAACTACTTGTAGAATGGCGTCGTATCAAGGATAAGGTGGAAAGAATACTTGCGGCAGTCGCTCGCCTCAAAAGGGATAAAAGGCTCTCGAGCGAGTTTCTAACGGAATACCGATTACGCAGGAAAGACATCTCAGATCCATTACGTTCTTGGCTTCCTCTCGACTTCGTTGCCGATTCTCACCCTGTCGTCCACTCCGCTCTCTATGGTGATGATGTTGAGGTATACAATGTATCCGAGGACATAGAGATGCAGTTACGCGTTCAACGAGCGATCGAGACTGCCTGGACCGTGGCCGAGGGTTTAAAAAACTCGGCTGAAGTGTCTATTCTCTCACAATTACAATCCATTGACACACAGAACATGAAACAAAACTCGAATGGTCCTGGGTCCCTGTATCACGCCTCTACGAT
Source organism: Cerrena zonata (assembly GCA_038087015.1). Taxonomy (NCBI): domain Eukaryota; kingdom Fungi; phylum Basidiomycota; class Agaricomycetes; order Polyporales; family Cerrenaceae; genus Cerrena; species Cerrena zonata. The sequence continues at coordinate 81,147 of JASBNA010000092.1, read as the reverse complement.
TTACATTTGCGAGCGTTGTGCAGATGGGCATTCGCGACCTGTCACTCTCCACACACTCCCATCCTTATTACAACACCTTCGCTGGCGAAGTGAGCTCATATCTTGGCAGGAGTGGCGCCCTAAAGTCTCGATAGACGCTACGCATATAGCCAGGAGAACCATCTGCGCACTAGGCCTTCCAAATGATATCTCCTTATACGACCTACCTACGCGCTACGTGTGTGATTGTTTAAAACCGGGCTTGATACTCCCTATGGATTTCTTTTCCTTAGTGCGTATTCTCTCTTCGGTATAGATAATCTCTAACACCAATTTGATGACAAGATCCGTCATATTCTTGACGAAACAGCCTGGTACAACGCTGTCACATCTCGACTGTGAGTAATAGACTAGTTTTCCAATTGATATACTTACATGAAGTGCAGGAGTCCGTCGAGAGATCGTGATTTGGTGATTTATAATGATCACGACTTCGACATCAACAAAGTATTTGTCCATATCTCCGGGCAAGATCCACTCCCGCAATTCGACGCCGGTACATGCAAGCCCATCCAAACGGAAGCAAAATCCGGATATTGCTGTTCGACATGCCTTAAGCTAGTGGGAAATATCGACGCTCTTCGCTGTACCCCGCCTCACACGTATTATTCTCCCGGTGATGATGTCCGATTTTTTCATCATGTAAAAACAAAGTAAGTATATCTGGTCCTCATTGAATAAATACAACTAACTGAATCCGTGTAGACATCTGAAGTCAGCCACTTCTGAGGATGCTACTATGCTGACAAGTATAGTCTCTCTCTAACGTTATAACGCCGACGGAACAAGATAACAACTTTCTTTATACTCGGTATAGAACTATGGCAGTGGCGATAAATATACAATTTACCAATTCTCGCACTCAATATTTCGTTCTATACGCGTGAACCTTTTTGATGATGTCCAATGACCATGTTTATGAGCTAAATCCCTACCCCCCCAGTACTTCCACGGGATAGACCTGCGGTTATTTAAGAGCAAGTGTCCGAACCGATAATGAGTTATTCAGTTACAGCAAGAGCCATCCACCAGAACCGGGTCGGATGTTGGACGTGACTACCACTGAGTGTCGGGCTTGAGCGCATTGTACCTTGTTCAAATTTGAATGCTGGGTTGTCAACCTCAGAGCTCGAAGTTAACTACTAGGATGCACGGGAAATATGATATCGATTTCATGCGCTTATTACAATTTTGAGATCTCTCCGATAAATACGCTATGGAAATACTACAAAATAAATTGAAGCATGGTACCAGAAGCCCTACTGGTAGTGGTCAATATACATCACATCTTCTTCACATGGATCATGTTGGTGTCTATAAAGGGTGTTAGTGATTGAGAATATCAAACAATTCGATTCAAGTACGTACTTCGTCTTGATGTGATGGGCAAAACACCTGTTCTCAAGCATGCCGTGTCGAAATGTATAACTGCGATTCCGATCTGAACGATGCCTCGTAACAGCAGAGCTGATGTTTTCGCAAGTTTTGCATCCAAACTGCATTGCCCAACGTTTAGGTTTCCAGTTATGCGCCTCAAATTGTGGGGTCGATTGACGAGAAATACGGACATGAACGAAAGGCGGAGATGAGTCGAAATCATGATCATCATGTAGAACGAGAGACAGGTCACGATTGTCATTTCTAGAAAACAAGGGGGGAAAGTGAGCTCTTGGAAATAGGGAGAGATAGTGCAACTGACAAGTTCTCCACCATGTCGTCGTACCATGCTCTATCTTCCACAAGATGGTCTATTAAACCAGAGAATGTGGACGACACTACAAGCCTCGGGTTTAGACAATCACAGATGAAAGCAGGGGGCAGGTCCTTGGCAAGAATATCATCCGCTAGACCTAGTACACGGATAACCTTCTTTGATATACGAGAAGCCGGGATGTGGACGCCAATACGTTCCCTATTGCAAGGCTCCTCACGGATGTGATGCAAAATGTCTTCATAGGTAAAAGGTTGTCGATATGTCATATCGGAGCAGCAAGTAGATGGGCACTCGAAGAAAGAGGTGGCGCGGAGCAGATAACTGTGATCCAAGAGTTCCGGAAGACCAACCTCCGTCCCATCAGCAGCTTGGGAAAATATTGGTCGAAGGTCAGCGAGAAGCCTCCTCTCGGTAATATCTCTGAGACGAGTAGCATCGTTCTTGAGAGTGTCCAAAGTATGTTGAATGCATTGCGGTGTTATTTCAATTGGAGTATCAAAATTCGTCAATATTGAATTAACCTCAAGAATTTTGGTGATATCCACGAGAGGTGCAACCCAAAGTGCCAAAGTGTCGCCGTTTAGCTGAGCGATGACTTCATTATAGTGAGGTCTTAGTTGGATGAGTATGTGGTGTTCGCGTAGTCTAAGAGTTTGTGCTCGTTTACGCAACTTCTCGCGTTCTAGACAAGCCTCTAGTCTGTCTTTGATTTGCTTCCAAACTGGGTATAATGTTAGAGTCCGCAGGATGAGAAAAGAAATAGGATATGTCATCTTACTCCTTGTCGTCAGAGGACGTGGTTGGTTAAGGCAGGAATACCAATCAGGTTCATAATCTTGAGGGAAATCTTCCTGTTTGTAACCCATCTCGAGCAGCTTCGCTTTGATACTAGATTAAATAAGCTCGATGACCCATGGATAGGTTGTGATCAATTTCATACCTAGCCTTTCGCTGTTCAATATTTTCCGTTTGATCCTTTCCCTTTTCCCTTGATTCCTGCCTCAACCAGAGGTGTATAGCGTGATTGCACTGGGAGAGAAAATCAGAGCACTGGGAGAGATAATACTGAGAATAACATGCCTTGATCATAGTTTCTGCCTTCTCTTTCATCTTGTCAATAAATGTATCGTAAGCAGACGAGCCACGTTTCAACGTTAGCAAGCAATTAGCTATTGCCTCAAATTGAGGTTGGTAGTAACGATGAATAGAACCGTTATCGGCTAGAGATGGTAGCTCGCTGCCTGGATCTGGATGTGTGGTAAGCTAAACAGAATAACATCCGCGAAAATACACGTACAGTAGTTCTCCCCACATTCACGAGGCATTAACCGAAGAATAATGGGATCTAGAGTCTTAGGATAAAGTCTAAGAAGTCGCTTCCCATTAACAACACTAGAGAAGTATTAATATGCATTGTGTTATTGAAACGATTAAGCAGACTTACTTCTCTTTATGACATGCGCCACAGAGGCGAACGAGGTATACAAAGTCAAATTTAGGTGCACGACTCACGCCACACGCCTACTTATGCGTTGAGAAAGAATATTCTTCTCGTAATATGAAATGTGGGATACTCGCCTGACATACGTTCTCAAACACGAGTGCGGCGTATTGAGGCTCACTTATGGAATCAGGGCAGTCGGGCATGCCGTTGAATTGGCGTCGTGCCCGAATCCAGAGAGCTTTGGAAGATTTTGACATGAACATCTCACGAAAATACTTTGACACGCGAGAGAGTCGGAGAAGATCAAGGGGGTGCAGCCATGAAGTAATCTAGACACATTCTAGCTCTTAGAAGCGATTGAAGTATGAAAGCTACTCACTTCGAAGAAGATATCGATTGGCATATCCTTGAGTTGCTTCAATTTTCCAGCATTCCGCGTCCCCTTCTTAGCAAGCTTGGGATTGTCTGGAATAACTCTCGCGACAAAAGCTCGTGAGCTACCACTAATGTTTGGCTTCTTGATGACAAATTCATTCACTACAGGGGGAGAGTGAGCTACAATGGTAAAGGTAAGTAAAGTGGAATGAAAAAAAGCTCACCGATTAGATTTTCTTGTGTCATATCATCTTCCAGGCTTTCAGAGATCTTAGACTTGATTGCTTTAGCTGCCTTGGCAGCCGCGGCTCGCTGGACCCGCTGAGGAGCCATTGGGATGATATACAAAGATCAGCTAGAAGGCGTCAATATCGGAAGTTATATATATATCGAGACCTCTCACAAGTAAGTCCTTTCTGAGTATTTAAGACTTGCAGCAGACCCGAAAGACTCGAGTTGTTTCGAATGCCAAGGACTCGGACTGGGATGGCCGCATTTAAGTTGATCATGATTGATGTGAGTCAGCGTGACAACTGAGTCAGTCACGTCCTCAGTAACACGTTTTTCAACATTGACTCGCTAAGAGTGTTGATGTTCCTCACTTACTTACAATGTGAGTCACAGATTTAGTTTCAATATGACGAACGAATACTAACTCGGCGATTTAGACCCATCACTGTTCCTGAACATCTTCATCCCTGCGAGCCAGTGAAACTCGCAATGAGGTGTCGATTGAGAGCTAAAGTTGCTCATCTTCTTCACAGAATCTCCTGTCCGAGAGTTATCCTTGCTCAGAATATGTGTCGCGATTCTCTCTTGCTCTTGGTGTTAGCTGATTTACAGCTGGCATATATCGAACAAGCTACCGACAAAACTCCGATCGTAGAAGCACACCCTTATCGGTGCAGCCGTACACCGATGACTCTGTACCATAACCAACTCAATTCAACTATGTCCGAACCTCCAGAACGGGCAGAGTCTAATCTGTATTGACATCCAGGTTCTGGACGTACGTTGGAAGACCTCATGATGTCACTCTCTTCGTGGGGCACGCTTCCCATGACCCCAATACGATTGCCGACTTTACAGCTGTAATAGACCGAACTCCTACAACGATTGTGAATCAGATCACGTCATTGAAGATATGTCGTCGCATCGATGCAGACAAAGTCGCTCAAGGCACAAGGTCAAATGCGTCGAAGGACACAATAGATTTTCCGATCGACATTCCAGATTTCTTCTTAAGCTCAAGTCGTTGCGCTCCCTGGAGATCTCGTAGATCACCCTTAGGCCGCGTAGTCCCTCGACTCTCATATTTAGACCTTCTATTTCGATTTCTATTGATCGTCTTCATATTACCGATTTCGTCTCGATCGAGGTCCCCCCTACTGCATTGGGATATGTATAAATCATCCCTGTTTTATTTGTTAAACATATTCTCGGTAATCGGGGATTTACATATCTGTACCTGCTCGGACACCGTGGGCTCAGAGGGTCTGCAGTATTCATTGATTCCTCAAGTCAACGCATCGTGTCTCAATATCCCTCAGGTGGACATGGCCCACTTAGCCATGTCTTCGATTCGGATTGACTCCGTAACATGCTTGCACCTTCGTGTTTCCGTAAACATACCCGTCGTGCATCTCGAGACTATCACTGCCCATATGAAACACCTTGAAACCCTAACACTAGATTACGATATACAGGATGGTTTGTATTTCATTTCATGTTTCCTGTATCAAACTGATTAGTGTGCATGTGTCAAGATCGTTCTTGTCGTTGAAGGAAGCTTCCTTTCGCCTCCGTTGAAATTCTAACTGTAAATCTACAGTTTATGCACTCCATGGTATTTTACAACTGTTGGAATAATATCCTCTTCCTCATAGAAGCTATTTTCATATCACCTCTCAACCGGATTAACCTCCATTTTGAAGACGAACCAGAAGCATTCTACAAACCATCATGGGAGACGCTTGACAGTGTGTCCCAACGATTTACGTCGCTGAGACGAGCAATAATCACCCTCTACGATGGATGGAAGAAGACTAGACAACAAGGTCAATACGATTAGTCCTCGCCCGAAACTTGAAAGACAAGATGTACGAATTGCCTTGCACAATCACTGCTGAATACTCCTCGTGCTCGTAAATCTCCTAGGCTCTACTGTGACTATCAAGCACCCTCGACGCATTAAATTCATTTCTCGTTTTGAACGTTGAGCCATTCATAAGGGTGGGTGTGGTAGTAACGTGGAAAGATGTTGAAAGTTACAAGTACTGGGCCCTTTTGTGATACAAGCCTTATTTTGGTCACGGAATTTTTTCGATGGCCAAGATAGTCTCAACAATGTAAAATAAATTTACATAACATAGCCCGGGGACCATCTTTAAAACGCTGGAGCGATCGTGAGGTTCCACAGCTCCTGCCTAAAGCGGAACGGTATAATTCAGGTGCTTTCCGAGTTTGTACGGTTCCAGAATAACCGAGCAAGTGGAGATCGCATTGGTGTTTTCACAAGCTCATTCAACGCTCTCTTCGACCAAGCATTCGACATGCTGCATTTCGAATACAACCATTGACTTGCAGGCACATCTGACTTCGGCCGTAATCTGCACGGGTGCTTTCGGGATCTGTAACCAGAGCGTGACGTCGACATTCACGAGGTTGCACTTACCTACGGTCCCCTTGCTTGTTCAACAGACTACTAGCCGTGACGTGGACCTCCCTCACCTGGCCTCCTAGACCGCTCCCCTCTCTTCTCAGACACAACTTAGAATCACGCTGGACGTCATCTGCCTAGAAACCATTCCGATCCATTTACGAAACCTTAGAATTTTAACTTCCAGCCTCCGCAATCATATTTTCTGTCCATATAGACCGACACTCGACCTAGACACATTCCACCGAGTGGTATTTCCACACAAACGCCGCTTTGTGAACTTCATACACGTGGATACTTTGGAGCGACCCCGTTACTCGTAAACATTGTTGTTTCGATGTTGAATTGAGTACGAACTCTATATTAACCGTCTCGTCTAGATGTTAACGCTGTCCTACATTCAACTAGCTTGACCCTCGAGATAACGAATAATTTGGTGAGTGACTTTCTTTATGCTGCGAACTGTTGGAATAATTATGACACATCCTATAGAGGAGTATGTCACTCATCCATTCCCTCCCTCCCGAACTGGTCGATCATATCATTGACCAGTTACACGACGATCGCATCTCTCTTAGGGCTTGTTCAAGAGTCTGTCGTCAATGGCTATATGCAAGCCAATACCATCTATTCCGCGAGAGGTCTATAACTCTTAAAGCGATCTATCCTCCACGGAACTCCCTTCTCATTTCCCTCGCACACCTGGTCGTCAATGTACCCGGTCATCTACACAATGTTAAAGCACTGTGTCTCACTCCGGATACTTGGCTTGGTATCGGGATATTAAGTTATCCAATATACCTCACCGACCTCCTAGTCTCGCTTCATCTGCTTCCCAATCTCCATACGTTGGAACTGAACAGGCTTCGATGGTCTTCTCTGGAATACAATCCTGCGAACTTAGGGCCATCTTTGTCTATACGCAAATTGGTCCTTCGTAACACATGCGTTCACGGGTTTCAGTGTCTCGAATATCTAATCCAAAGTCTGCGAAACCTCGTACACCTGGAACTCATATCGGTCTCAACCAACCTTCTTCCAGAAGATACTGATAAAACGTGCGATACAACCATCTTCAAGCCTCACATAGAGACGTTGAAGATTCAGGGCTCGACCATTGTCACCGGGTTCTTTCAATACTTCCATTCGGTATTGTCCGCCTCGCTCGTATCTCTGGACTTGGGTTGGATCACTGCGCACGATCTGTTGTTTGTTTTGACGTCTCTCCCTTTGGATGTCTGTGCAGCCATAAAGACCTTACGTTTTGGAGTCGAAGTCTCTCATCCAACGCTGAGTCCATCCGAGCTCGACCAACTTCACGAAATATACCTACCAGGCATGTCATTGAATATCCAACCTTTGCATATTTTTCTTATGACGACATTGATCCCTTAGGATTCAGCCGATATACCTCCCTCCGCTCCCTCACTCTCCTAGTACCCAACTCACACATCGACCCGCAAGACATCTTCCATCGTATCATCCAACACCTCCCCAAGTATCTCCATGATATTACGTTCCACTACGAAAAATACATTCTCACGAGTGATTCGAACCGGCAGATCGAGTTCCTCAGCCGGCTCTCCTGGGAACAGCTGGAGCGGAACATGGGTCATTTGCCGAAGCTCCAGGCAGCACGATTCTGCGTGACGAATTTCGAAGGGACAGAAATATATACGTTGGCCCGGGTCGTGCGAAAGATGATTCAAGATCGTCTACCTGTCATGCACCGCAAAAATATAATCAAATTCTAAGGCAGGTATGTTAATCGTCATTCCTTTGTTCTTTCTCTGACCCACTCGTCGTCTTAGGGTTATCGCTATATTTTGTTTCGTTATTTAACAATTACTGTTTTGGTCAGTACAGTCATATTTGTATCCGTTTCACATCATTCCAGCCCTAATATTCTATACTTCATTCAGGATGTATTTCGACTTACCAACAGCGGTCATTATATTGTTGCAGTAGTTCATTGTATTCAAGATATGCGATTACTCCCCGCGATTAAGTGATTGTGTACTCCCGGCCAATTGCCGTAACCAACTCGTCCGACCTCACTGGGTCTACAAGCATGACTCGATGCTCAACCGAACCCGAGCCTTAGCTCCCCCCTCCCTAGGAAATTGCACACAGCTCTGCATATGTACATCATCATTCTTGCCCAATACATCGCAGAGTGATATATCGCCTTGGGAAAGAAAACTCACGCATTGCGTTTGCTTACTAACTCTACTACCTGTTCATCGGAGTCTATGTCTTAGTCATGCAATCGCTGCGAAGCCCTTCTACAATACATATAGGAAAGGATCTCTGCGACTCGTGCGCCCTTCACACCCTTATCCTTTGCAATGCCCTTAGCACCAGTTGATGATAACGGTACGGTTTTGTTCTACGAGGATAGCGGCATTCCAGATGTAAATCGTGCGTACACAACGCTAGTTCTGATTCATGGAATCACGTACAACAGCGGTACGTGTTTTATGTGATGATTACACCGATACCCCCTTGACCAATCTCAACCTTAAGACATATTCGGCAAGCTTGTACCTTTCGCCGCCCAATACCACCTTCGACTCATTCGGGTGAATCAAAGGGACTACCATCCCTCATCCTTATTCACTACCTCTGAGATTGAGGAATTCACGTCCACTGACAAGGTGACCCAATCACTGGGCGTTAGGAAGCGAGGTGTGGAAATTGCCAATCTACTGGTCCACCTCATAGATACGCTCAACCTACCACCTATATCTGTTGGAGGCGATGAGAAACTTGGCGGAATCAGTGTGCTTGGGTGGTCCATGGGCGCACACCTCCCGATAGCTTTGTTGGGCAGTGCTTCTACGTTGTCCGATCAAGTTCAGCAGCGACTACAAAGTTATTTACGCTCTACAATTCTCTTCGGTACGATTCTCTATCTATGCCTATTTGTTTAAAGGTGAGCTAATCAAGCTTCAGACCCATCGATGTTCCCAGTGGGCGTATCAATTCCGCCCATTGTATTCACTTCAGACCGTCCGAAAGGTCTATATTGGCCATTCTTCGACACGAGTATCTCGCTCGAGGAACGTGTGCAACGATTTGGTCCGTGGGTATCGTCCTACTACGAACCAACCGAGGACATTTCCACAGTGACGTTAGAGAAATTGGGGAAGCGGTCACCCGTCCAAGATCTTACGGAGGACACTTTCAGTGCACTAAGCATAGAGCCTTGGAAGAAGGCGATGACGTTGGACAGGATTCCTCCTGACGAGCTCACTGCTATGTCGTCTATTGAGGCGACCGCACGCTATCCCGGGACGTTAGGAAATCTAGACCCCTCGGTGAATAGGGGAATCCTTCGTCATGCTTTAGGCCTTGATGACCCTTTGCTAGGTTCGGTCGGAACGCCATTAGTATGGCCAGAGTGTAAAGTGGTGCTCGTGTGGTGCGATATGACTCTGGTTGATTGCACGATTGCATCCGCAACATTGGTCAAACTTCTGAGTACTGAGGGGTCGAACGTCAAGAGGAAGGTCGAGGTTCAGAGGTTGATAGGCGCAAATCACTTCGTGAGTCTCCCAAATTTCGAAGACGAAAGTATTCTCATGTTGCACCTCTTCTCGTGTTCAGCCCCATTGGGATGAGCCCGAGAAGGTCGTATCTTTCCTTGCTGGACAAATATGATATATAATCTGTAGGCTCAGTGACCAATATCCTTATGCAATCACGAGCTGCCCCGGGTCTTCTCGGAGCAGCTTACGCACTTTGAGAGGACCACTGTGAATTAGATCGTTCGAGGTGTTTCAAAATCATTTCACTATACCGATCACTGGTGAACTCAGTTAATAATCGGTATGTCACCCAATACTTCTTTCAATGACCGTATGATGAACGACGGGTGAGTGATCATGTAATCTCAAGACAGAACCCAAGATTACGGTCTCACACTTCGATCTTCTCGGTGTCATAACAGCAAGCTCACGGTGTTTTCTCTCAGCATTCGAGACGTGACTCTCACTCGGCAGACCCTATCATCATTCCTGCCATAATGGATGTGCATTGCACGTAATCACGCCCAATAAGAGCAACACGGTCTGCTCCGTGTCCTAGTCATGCAACTCGATTATGCCTGTCCACGGTATAAATATTCCAGGTGGTGTACCTAAGACTCTATCATAACATCGATCCTTCACAACCCTCGAAATGCCTTTAGCCCCTGTTGATGACAATGGCACCGTCTTGTTCTACGAGGACAGTGGTGCTCCCAACACGACCGAGGCGTACAATACCTTGGTTATGATCCATGGAATAACGTTCACAACTGGTACGACCACGCCACGCTACTTCCCAATGTGATACTTACCCTGACCCTTATAGGTGTATTCGGAAGGCTTTTGCCTTTCGCTTCCCAACACCAGGTTCGACTCATCCGAGTGAACCAAAGGGATTACCCACCTTCGTCTTTATATACAGCATCTGAAATCGAAGATTTCACATCTACCGACAAAGATGCTCAAGCTCAAGGACTTGCGAAGCGCGGGGCAGAGGTTGCCAACCTGTTAGTTCATCTGATAGACACGCTCAAGATACCACCGGTAACTATAGGCAATGGCGGGAAGGCGGTTGGTGGTATCAGCGTGCTTGGGTGGTCTATGGGCGCACACCTCCCGTTGGCTTTATTGAGTAATGCCTCTGCGTTACCTGCTGAAGTCCAACAACAGTTACAGCGTTATTTACGTTCTGCTATCTTATATGGTATGTTTCTATTTCTCCTGATATACCGCTTTTGAAAGTGATATAGTTACGAACAGATTCCTCTATGTTTTCCGTGGGCGTACCCATTCCGCCTATCGTCTTCACACCGGAACGTCCTAAAGGTCTCTATTGGCCTTCCTTCGACCAGAGTGTCTCAGAGCAGGAACGTTTGCAACAATTCAGTTCTTGGGGAGCTTCCTACTTTACCCCGATCGACGATATCTCCAAGGTCACTCTCGAGACACTCGGAGAACGAGTCCCCGTCCAAGAGCTTCCCGAAGAAACATTCCGTGCGTTAAACATCGAAGAATGGAAGAAGATCACAACCGCAGAAAGGTTCATTCCCGATGAACTTGCCACTTTCGTTTCCCTTGAATCGATGGCACGATACTTTGTGACGTTGGCCAAATTAGATACCGCCATTCACAAGGATAGTTTCCATCGCGCTGTAGGGCTCGTCAAGTCTGCCGAAACGCCTTTGGTATGGCCAGATTGCAAGTTGGTCGTAGTATGGTGCGATATGTCCTCGGTTGACCCTGTAATCGCCGCTATGACTGTAGCCAACCTTTTGCGTGACGAGGGGTCTAACATCAAGAGGAAAGTCGAACTCGCGAGGTTGGGTGGTTGTAACCACTTTGTAAGCTTTATTTCTATTCTAAAATGACGATATTTCTTATTTTCTCTCTTATAGCCTCATTGGGATGAACCGGAGAAGGTCATGAGTTTCTTAGCTAAACAGTTACAGTGATGTCCTTGTACGCATCTTACAGCGGACTGGTGACGCGCCCGTAAACTCAACCATCATACTTACTATGGTCCTCGTCTATAACGGTCATTGATGGGCTAGAAATCACAATCATTAGCTGCGGTACTATTCAAAATTTACCGGTTATCATTATAACTTGTATTGGATGTCACAACTGCTGTTACGCTTACCCACCTCCGTACTAAACACCCACTTTTATCAAATAGTTATACTCCACCCTATCCTCACTGCTGCGTATCTCTACTGCGAACAATCCAAAAATCACACCCCGGCTATTTCTCTGAGAAGGAAGCCCGCGTGGGATTGCAATGGTCTCTCCCGCAGCCAACTGTGGTCTGTCAAATGCCATCAGTCGAAGCTTGTTTATTCATTCTTCATACCCTCCAAACCTTGATTCCGCGCTACGAGTTATTTTTAGGCACCTATAAACACTAGTCGCTCCGTGTCGGACATGGGCGACCATACATGACCTGTTAGCGACACCCTCTCTTCGTACTCAAGGTACGGTGTGGTGACTCTTGTACGATCGCCCTCAAGGAAACTAAGATACTTTACTAGGATGATCACTGACTTCGGCCCCAAGGTCCCGGTCAACGAAGAATGGCATATAGTCCTGCAACAGCTCACCATCGAGACCAACAAATACGAAAACCTCTCCAAGAAAGATACCTCCGAAAGGGAACGGCTCTCTCTTGAAATTCTTTCCCTCCTGCGGCGGGCATCAGAGGTTCACCCCGACGGAGAGGTGCGAAACAAATTCCGAAGGGATGCTGATGCATGGGAGAGGGGAGATAGGAAGACGAAGAAGAGGATGCTTCGTCCTCTCAAATTATTCCTTCAAGGGATGGGATTCCTAGCAGTGGCTCCGATCCTGGCCCTTGGTGCTATATTCCATGGCACAGGTCATTTCTTTGTGTTTCTTGGAGACATGTTGACGTTTGGCCAACTCAACAAGTTTGTGAAGGGCACTATTTTGGAGTAGCCACAAGGTAAGATTGTTTTAATCTGTCTGTGAACGTCTATAAACTAATCATTCCCAGGAATAACATTTAGAGATAAACATCCCCAGTGTCATGAAGACGTTTCCGAGTCCGATGCATCCGGTTTCTCCAAGTGCTCATTTGTCTCTGTATTTTTCCTATTCCCATACCGTCCAACCACCACCATCAAACACACGTACCCATCTATCTGTCTCATATCAGGCTCGCCATCGTGATACCATCCAAACATTTCAGTAAAGAATCCATATTTAATCTCTCCAACGACCCATTCGATCGTGATATCCGTCAAATGACCGCCAGAAACACGAAGAGATCCACTGTAGCCTGCAATATACTCGAGTGGTTGATCGCCCGATCTGTACGCGAGTTGTATATCATATCTCTGGCATGCGAAAACATTATAATAATCATCGTCGTTATTGTCCGCATAGAGCACCCGGAAGGATACATCCATGGGCAAGTCCTTGCATACCTTCCACAGCAGAGCACCGCTCCTTTTGAGTTTCTTTTCAAGGCTCCCCAGCTCGCTATAAGGTCTACCCAGATCATGCTTGCGACCCAGCCCAAAGTCAAGATAACCGCCATTAGGCAGAAGATCGGAACTATCGAACATATGCGTGAATGCCGTCTTCAAAAGCTCGTAGCTTTCATCCACAGTGGCGGAGATGTATGTAAGGGTAGGCGAGGTTCTGTCGTGGACTTCATATTCGACGTTACAGTTGAATGCCACGAAGGCAACACAAGGACCGGGAGTTAAAGAGATAAAGAGATCGCGTGCGCCGAGCCAACAATCCATTCCTTCTCTTCACTGTGCGATACGAGAGAGCCGCCTTCATAGGCAGTCGGGAGGATGATCATGAGAGAACCAAACATGTTTTCTCCTGCGTTGATATGCGGTTTAGAGGACGATCCAGGTTCTAAGACAGGTCGGCAACAGACCATCCACAATCAGAGAAATTTCTCATACCGTATACATTCAATTCGCGCCTCATAATGTGAATGTCGGCGTCTTGTTTGTCATCGGCTATAAACTCTTGATGGAGCAAACGGGTGAGACTTTCCACGTTGAAGAGCGGAGAGAACTGGTGAGTATCTAGCCCTTTCGCCTGGTGATGCACAGTAATCTGGGGCTTGCTTAGAAAAGCGATCGACATCGTGGGGAAGGGATCCGCTCCTAGAAGTTCCTTCTTTTCGGTCAGGATAGATTATGCATACATGAATATATGAAGTGTGTCATGAAATCACAAGAGCGAAATATAGATGAATGTATATGGGGCACTAGGTGAAAGTCCAAAGTCAACGTGAAGACTAATTGAATTTGATGACGTAATCGCTAGGTCGACAACTGTACTTGTCCTTGCAGTGACCTACGAGGCGTGTATTTCTGCCACTTGAACATGACTGCCATCACGAGGAATCTTCCTTGGTTCGTAAAAGACCTTGGTGTCTTATTGTAGGCCAAGTCAGTCAGAGGTATTCTCTCCGATCATTACCAACAACCCTAGCCGCGTTCCAAGTCGCAACCATTCCATTGTCCTTGTTTTCCAAGATTCTCCAAATCTGCCAGAACTTCCGAGCACGATCAGCAGGACATCTCTTTGCCTTTGCCGTAGGATCCCAAGTCGCAGGATGCCTTGCCCGCGCTTTCGCCGAAGTTGGCGATCCCATCCTTTTCATGCGTTTTGTCCTAGCCCTTCTCCTTAATATCGTGCTCGGTGCACAAATGTACATCTACTGGGGAAAAGACGAGGAAGATGACCTAGGCAAAGTCAGCACAACAGCTCATTATGAGAAGAAGGTCGCCATCCCTGAACCTATCTCAGTTCCTGATGACCTGCCCTCAAGCAGTGTATCTTTGACTGCCCGTAGTACATCAGGCATCGAAGGTGCGTATTATACTCACATATACCATCCGGACGCTTTATACTTATTTTTCTACTCAGTGTCAAAGCATTTATTGCTACAGTCCTCTACTACCATGGAGACTCAGACGACGTCCTCGATGGCGTGCTTCTTCACTTTCTGTCTAGACAGCTTCTGGCCCTGGATGACTTTTGACTCGTCCCTGCTGCTACTTAACTAGCTCTATTGGGGCTGTTAATCGACCTGTGTGCCGCCATTCTGCTATCCGAGAATGAATATTGAAAATGATATGGATTATTCTACTCTCGTCGCCCGGCGTTCCTATTCTTGAATTTCTCTGTGGGCCGCTTACATCATTCAAATGAACTCATTGTTAGCTACTCTATGATTTTTAGATTTACCTTCAAAAACTCAAACACACTCTCGAGCTTGCGTTCAACCATCCGTCTCTGGATTAAACTACTATTAATCTTCTAGCTGACCTTCTAGATGTGTCAACTAGAATATGTCATCTGTTACGATCCCTCTGTGTACTTATCTACACTTTGGAAATAGAAACAGATCCTGATGTCATTTGCGTCGTATTGCAAACTGAGAACGTAACCTTCGCGTAAGCCCGAGCGATAATTCTCCGGCAACCTCGCAGGAGACCGAAGGGGTACACGTTTGTGATCGTACTCAGCTACCTTCGACGCGGCTCTTCAATGCCACACCCTGTGCATCGAATGCCTCCTGCAATCCCACCCCATACAATGCCTGCAATGTCCCTGCCAATGCTCCGCCATATCCCTCCCTAGACTCATATAACGTTTCCAACCCAAGGAACCCCGTACGACTCAACGCCGACCACCGCTCGGCACTCAGGATCACGTCGGGAAACATCATCTGTCTCCACGCCATCCGATGTTGAGTCGGCTGCATTGCTGTGATGTTTTCGAAGCTGATTTGGCTGTGAAGTAGGTTACTTGGTGTGTTCTCGTCAACTGGGAGCGGAAGAGGTGGGATTTGAACTGTCAATATGAGACGTTGGCCTTCGAGCGAGCTTCCGGCTGCTTTGAGAGCATCCAGTGTTCGATCTTCTACGGAAGCGGGGATGAAAAACTCGTTGGCAAGGGTTTGGCCGCTAGAGATATGTGATGGTGTTCAAAGGTGAGTTGGGAGAAAGAAGATATGGTGATTACCGGACGAATGGATTCCATTCTGCGTATTTCTCCCAGTCTAGCAGTACGTCCCAAACAGCATCGATCGGTGCATCGATGGTGATGCTTGTGCCCGCCGACCACTGAGTACCATCGGGTAGGGGAGGGAGATTCGTCTGGGCATATACTAGAGTCGAGGTGAGGAGCAGGATAGCGGAGAACAGAAACATATCTGTCTGAAGGGGGAGTTCACATTTCGTTCTTAGCAACCCCTCGGATTTTTATACAAAGCCATATGCGTGAATTTGACAATTTCCAGACCACGAGATAGAGGCTTGGATGGTGTGTGAAAATTCCATTTCGAGGTAGCTACATTCATGAACATGAACAGCATGAGGGTGAAGTTCGCTCTTTTAGGATAGGAGGATTCAAAGAATGTATACTAGCTCCCTCGTAGAATCATGATCGCACGATTGTCGCACTTTCAATATCGTACGTAGCGATGTGCGGGCTAAGACTTCAGCAGTGAGCACTCTGTTATTCGGATGAACATGGGGTAGGTCTGTAAGTATGGCGATACGTACCGTCACATTAGAGGTTCAGCAGTTAGGTCTATCACCGAAGTCAAATTCGACCCCTGGTAATCGGATCGGGAAACACTACTAGATTCTGCTACTTTGAGAGAAACGATCGGATCTTTACTTACACGGGTGACCGTCGGTGAGTTTGACAAAGGCTGATGGGTCATTTGAAAGTGCGAAGAAGTCCTGTGAGTTACTTTAGGCCATCATTTCATCTCTGGATGTTCTGTTCAAACTTACCACATGAGCAGCTGCTAATCCACCGCTCCTGAGTCTAAAACCAGTAGTATGTGCTTCAGCAACAGCAGGTTCAAGACTGTTTGCTTCGTTCGTATCGTACATCAGTTTTCCGTACTTCAACAGAATCTCTCTGCGCTTCGTCCCGATGGCGGCTGATGCTTCTGTGAACGATCCTCCTGCGAAGTCGGGCCTGTTTCTGCATACTATTGTCTCGAGGTCCGTAGTAGGGATACCACCTACCCCTTTCACGGGAGACCATTTTGCGCTTATACTCGTATGAATGAGGACGGAAGGGTTCCTGTTGAAGAAGGGATACTGATCGACCTGACCTTCTGGATGTATAGAGTACATAGAGTGAACACACGGCATCGTAGGTATAATTACTCATAGAGCCTTGAGCTATATCGTAATGGTCTTGGTCAGTGTAGATAGGGTTTACCCACCTAAACCAATGACGAAAATTGGAATCGGAACAGTTCCAACTTAATTTTCCACGGTGAGCGATCGGAGGAGGGCTTGCCCACGAGGCAGACATGATTTCAAAATTTGCAGGGCTCTGATAAGCTGGTATTAAGCCTTACCAGAGTATACATACACGAGGGAGGCATGTTGGAGAATTGCAGGAGAGAAGAGAGAAGAGAAGAATGCTATCAAAGTCTAAGGCAGACTCAGAGTCGGAGCTCGTCGAATCAAAAATGAGCGCGCATTGACGTCATCGCCAGCTGTTCGACTATAGCTAGCGACTTGATCTTGTCTGAAACTACTTTAGCTAAGGCTGGATGAAGACAATCGTCAACCCTACCAAACTATCCAATTATTCCTAGTGCGGTGAGTGTCCAGAAGACGGAGCTATCGATGTCTCGCTCCGCACATCGAGCATTCGCCTGGTCCTCGGTGAGCACTGTACTGTCCTCCACGACCGCCTTCGAATCCACCGGCGACCTAACCATCTCTGCTGGCCGTATTCGCTCTGTATATTCCGCCAACTTTGCTTGCATGAATCTTATGCCCTTACGCTAAACTGCTGCGGTATTCCCCTCCTGATAGTACTGCGCTATCCCCCTCGAATTCGCCTCTGCTCTCGCATCAAACGCTGTCACTCTCCTGGTCCTACTATCTCTGCTATACCTTTTCAGCTTGTTTCGATTCTCAATAAATGTATATATTCCTATCTATAGCATCCTGTCTAAACCGCAACCCATGCCCTCCAAAATGACGTCATGAAGTGTTCGTATCGTCTCTCTTCAAGTTCCCACTGCCGGAGTGTTCCATATCTTATGCTTCCAAAGTCGCTAGCCCAATATTATTACTACGTCTCGCTAGTGTACTTAGTGTCGTATAGTGAAGACCTTTCCTATCCCTGCCCTTCAAGCACTCCCCACATACCAAGTGGCTCATATCCCGATTCTCGATCCACGTACCTGGTTTTCTGGTGAGCACTAGACCTTCTCTACAGCCTCCTTTAAACCCACATTGGTCACTTCATCCCAAGTAATACTAGCCTTCACTATCTCTAGTCTGTCAATTTCCCCGACACAATCCTTCCATCAACTTGTGTCTCCTCCTGCGAGTTCTATGCTTCCTCTTTCGAGTCACTCTGCGCTACTAACTAGTAGTACCAAGCCCCACCATTATCCCTCGTTATTGTGAATATTACGTTCATGGACTGGAAATGTGCCTAACTCGCCATCGGACTACTCGCTCTGGTGTCGCTGTCCTCCGCCGCTAGACGTCAGACTCTTGCTCTGATCCTCAACTCTGCATTCTCTCGTGTCGCAATGCATACACCAAGTCCTTTCAGCCAACGATCAACGTTGAAACCCCCTTGCAGTGGTCAGAACCGTACATGATATCTGGCTTGGATCACCGACAGGAGTTCTGGTGAGTAATATTCTATCGACGGATCGCTGATCATATAAAGCTCGGACGTTTAGCTTGCTTTGTTCCTGGTATACTCATGAAACCGACCAGCAATAAGACACAGGACGCTTGCCTTCTATGCTATGCAAGCACGCAACCCCTGCATACTCCGTCGACATGTTCTCAGTAGCTTCTCCTCCGTGAGTGCAAGATGCCGTTGTCAAATGGCCTTCACTATCTGGCCCTACGGAAGGCCTATACGTCGGACCTAAGCCATCTCGCTTTGTGCTAAACTCTCTCACTCTCACACACTCGTGATCCCCAGCAAGATGTCATCTTTGACTCCGATTATCAAAACATGACATCCCTTCCTCGTCTCCCCCAGCATACGGCGTAAATCTTGGATACCGATGAAAAGACGAGTATAGGATAGACTCTGACTTAGGAGAGATCGTTGGATGGTGTAAGGTATGTGATGGCATGTCTGACTACGAATATACTCGAATACACTGATACGATGCCCAAATGTGACGTCCCACTCCGGACCTTGCACCCACTTCGAGCTTGGTTCAAAATGATCTCTTCGAACATCTCATGTTTGATTCAATCGCAATCGGCTGCATCCATGGGCCCAATATTCTACAGCTGTCAAGCGCTATCTTCACTAGTCTCTAGTCTTTGTACCGTCAAGCTTTACGCCGAACGTGCTTGCCGTGTCCTCGGTATGCATGTCAATTTCTCTGTACGCCGGTGTTATAGGTCTCTATCTGAGCCTTTCTTACTTCCCGCCCCTGCCCACCTAAAATGCCTAATCTATTGGAAAAACATATATACAAAGATTGATATCTATATAAAACAGCTAGTGTCCCCTTATCTCCAGTGTGTATTTTTATACACAGTTAAAAGGCCTGCATTATGAATTTGTGGTAAATACTTATGATGAGTATCTGGACAAACCCCTACTTTATGAAGTCTTTTGAACTTATCCCCTACTAAGAGACTGTCAATATCCTTCCATTTGCTGATATTGACTGTTACTGTCCAATCAAAGTCAAATACAACCTCTCTGATATCATTTGTGGAAGAAACCTGCTGTAGTTGCTCTATGATAAGATCTAATATATCATCACTTTTTGACACTTGATAGACCAATTTTGACAATTTATCAAGTCCTGATAATGACACTAGAAAGATAGTCAGTATTTAATCAAGATTAATTAATTGTCATAACTTACTATGCTCTAATATTTGAATAATTTCATGGCCAAAAATAACTAGAGTGAGCTCCATAAGACCATTTCTGCAATGTTTGAGGAGATCTGCAATCCCCTCACAAGACATATCAAGCTTTTCATTGGTAAAATATACAGTGAGCTGCTTGAGATGTACTACAAATGAGTTGGCTTTGATAAACCAGTCCAGTACTGTGGACATGCCTGGCCTAAGCTCAATCTTCAAGAAGGTCAAAGAGAATTTGGACAGCCTGCAAGCCCTAGGTAGTGGCTGAGCTTTTCTCCCTAGTTTAGCCCAAAAACTAATACTCAACTTAGAGAGTGACTGAAATGAATTGATAAATCTGATCAATTGTGCAGCTGAACAGTCTTTAACTTGAATAAGGTTTAAATGATAAACATTGCTCAAATGACCTGCAATTCTGCAAAGCCAGAGAGATTCTGTCTGCAGATCTAAACCCCAAAGTTCCAAGGATTGCAGATTTTCCAATTTCCATGAGACTAGAAAAGCTGACATTGAGAAGATATGGTGATCTTGATGACATTGAATATAGAGTGCTCTAATAGACTGAACATAGACAGTGTTTTTCCTGAGAGAAGCCTTCAGTATTGGTAGAGCCTTTTCACTGAGGTTGATGCTGTTGTAAAGATATTTGTGGGCTAAGAGGTACCACAGGTGGCACACAAGCATACATCTTAGAAATGTATCTTGTGACCATGAAAAATGATCCTCCAGATTTACATCAGCAGCAATCCAATCAATAATTTCTTTGTGAAGTTCCAATGGTAACCTGGGGGCATTAATGTATTGCCTATAGATCATATGTGGTTAGACTGGTAAGTAAATGTTTATATTGAAAAAGAGTGTGTATTAATTACAGTTTGGTTGATGCACTAGAAGTGGCTGTGGTTGTGTATTGCCCCTTGGAAATAGAAGTGCCACTATCACTTTCAGATTGAGGACTGTAGCCTTTTGCATCCTCATGACCTGGAGAAACATAGAAAGAGTGTACAAGTCGACCATATTCGACCCCAGTGATGAATACCATATTTGGGGCAGATAAACAGTTAGAAGTCTATACAAACAAGTGGATTTGTGTTGAATTCAAACAACAATGTGTTGGTAGGGAGAAGGAACGATAGAGGGAGACGATTACACAAGCGGTATAAATATATATTGCACATGAGCGGCTGCCAGGGACAGCTGTTATCTATCGATGAATCAGAATACCCCCTTCCAAATAGAAGGTATGTATGAAAGCTTGTACCAGATCCGAGAACGGTAATGCTTCCGCTATGATGAGTTAGAGAGATGTAATAAATGGGTCAATCATATAGAAGTTATAGGAGCGAACGATCGTGCTGGCAGATATACTGTGTTTAGGGACTGGTCTTGCCGCGGGAATGTGCAATTTGTGCGTACGACGATTGTCACCGCTCAGCGCGGAGATCAAACAAACCCCATTGAAACCACGTCAACTGATTTCCTGTAGAATGGTTCGAAACCGCAGTACTGCCACCACGACTAAAATGTCAGGAAGACATGCCCAAGTCCGATGACTGACCATCAGAATCTCGTCAGTTCCTCGTATCTTCGGTAACACGAGGAGCTCCACCGTAGCCTGCAATATATAGAGATAGCTGATCGCTCGATACGTATGCGAATTACATGTCATGAATTTGGCACGCGAGAACATCGTAATAATCCTCGTCGTCGTTGTCCGGAGAGACACATCCATGGACAGGTCCTTGCATACACTACGGAGCAGAGCATCACTCCCTTTGAGTTTCTTTTCACTGTAAAGAGATGTAGTGTGCCGAATCGACGGTGCATTCCACTGCGAAGTACGAGGGAACCACCTTGGTTGGCAGTCGGGAAGATGATGATGAGAAAACTAGACACGCTTTCTCCTATATTGAGAATGCACCAGGTTTTAAGAGTGGCGGATAGGTCAATAGCAGATCGTCCGTAATCAGATAAATTTATCATACCGTATGCATCCAACCCGCGCCGGCGTATTGCCTGTTATCGGCTATGAACTCTTGATGGAGCAAGTGGGCGAGCTTTTCCACGTTGAAAAGCGGAGAGAAGGGGTGAATATCTAGTACTCTCGACTGGCGATGCACGGGCTCTTGGTTTAAGTACTCGATAGCATGCCTGTGCCGATTGCTCGGGGGATGCATTGTCGAAGTCGATCTGACTGAGATCCTAGAATGAGAAATAGGTCGATTAGTTTAAACATAACCATCGACTCTGCCTACCCCGCAGCTCTCACATCTCTTCTGTAGAGAACCACCAGTTGGTCAGGTTTGACGGACATAACACCACTGCAGCTCGGAGTTGATGGGACTGAGGGACGATGTGGCTGATTCAGCAGATGATGTATCAGACTCTGAGTCCAAGTCATCTTCGAGTCTGAGTGAGATCATTCCGTCACTTCACCCTGATTGGGAGGTCCGAAACAAGTTCCACAGGGATGCTAATGCGTAGGGGAGAGAAGATAGGAAGACGGACAACGTCTTCTCAAGTTGTTCCTCGTTGAGATCTTCGTTAGCAACTGCTACACGATTCCTGTCTGTAATGCCATCATACACGGCGCAGAGAGTCTCAATATCTATTAGAGTACTTCTCCTCTTCCTCAGTAATATTCAAATAATTCCAAATGGTGGGCTAATGGCTGCAACGAAGTAAAATAGCCAAACATCAGGCAGGTAGCAGTTGAGCGCAAAGTAGAACTACTCACTATCAGCGCAGAATAAGAAAACGAAGACAACGGAACGGTTGAAGGACCGCGATACGTGCTCCGTGGAGGTTGTGGTCCGACATACAACAGGACATGTACGAGCAGAAGAACTCAAGACTAAGGCAATCCTGGATTGTGAACATAGCGAGACGGGAATTCGGGTTGCACGATGAGTATAATTATCACCACTGAAACCTAACGTTCATTCTTCTAAGAATATACATAGCTCAAATGCTTATTGTACACAGAATTAGTTAAAAAACCACGTGGAAATGGTAGTACAAGAGACGAACCGCTCCACCCTGGATTACTCGTTCATCTTCCAGTCAGTCTTCCAATCCTATTCTCTCCTGGTGGACGTCGGCAACCTTGAACAAGAGAGACACAGCATCTGCAGTGATGAGTTCTTCTATGGTCCAAATTGTCTCGTTCTCGGCGCGAGTGAGTTTAGCCACTCTTCCAAGTTCTTTGTCCATGACGTTGAGGATACCGATTCACGAGAAGGTTACAGGTAAATCGACTGAGAACATGATGGAGATTTATGTATCGGGGATGAGAGCGGACCACTTGACGAAAATGAGCTCGGCAACAAACTATAATCGAGACAATTAATATGATTTGGATAGTGATAGTAAAAATGGACGCGTATCGTTCTCACCATGCGGGAGGTTTTGAAGAGTTTCGATTCCCATCATTGAGACTCTGAATACGTCTCGTAAGCCAGACGGTTCCTCTTCACAGCACAATAGAAAGAACTTACGACACGAGCAGCTGCCTATTCCACCACTTTCGGGGATCCAAACCCACCCAATAGTGTTCGCTTCTATAACCCCTTCTAAAGTAGAGTCAACAGTGTTTGATTTGCTTGCATGGTACGCCTGTTGTCCGTACTTCAACAGAGTCTCTTTGCACTTCGTCCCGATCGCGGTTGAAACTTATGTGGGCGATCCTCCTCCGAAGTTGAGCTCGTTCCTGCATAAGCTTACGCGTCGAGGATCGTAGCAGAGACACCACCTACACCTTTTATTACACTGGTATCAACGAGGACAGAAGAGCTCCTGTTGAAAGAGGTATACTGATCGAACTGTCTTTCCGGCGTGGACAGCGAGGCTCGAGCTCGGGCAATCGTAGAGACGATTTCCCATCAAGCCTTAGGCTATCATGATATTGCAGTAATCTTAGTAGGTGCTCCCCAGCTAGACAAAGGACGAAATTGGAATCAGAATAGTTCAAAGGCCTTCCATAGTGAGCGATCGAAGCAGGGCTTGCCCACGAAGTAGATGTGACACCAGAGATTGCAGGGCTCCGATGAGTTGGCTTGGGGGATGCATACATGAGGGAGGCTTGTCACAGATCTAGACTTGCAGAAGAAAGAGGAGAAGGCTGTCAAAGTCCAAAGCAGACGAATCAGAAATGAGCGCACGTTGACGTCATCGCCAGCTGTTCAAATGACGACTTGACTGTCGATCTTCCTAGCTCTCTCTCGAAGAATAATTGTGCATATTCCCATCCATAACGTCCTGCTGGGACAACAACGCATACCCTCCGAAAGGACGGCTACCGAGGATGGGTTACGCTATTGGATTGAAGGAGGATAAGTGTTAGCTAAGGAGCAAGGATATGATGGGACTCTGGTGAGTAGCAACGCATGCATGGATTAATGACAAGATTAGCTGATGACCCCCAACGCCCAGGTACTACGCCCCGATGTCGTGCCCCGATTAATGGTCCTTTATGCAAGCACATTGCTCTTATCCTTCTCGGAAACTGTAATCGAGTCTGGGCGACATGCTCATGTCGACACCCGCTCGATCCGCCCCTCTCCGTGCAGGTCCCTCGCTCTTTCTTCAACACGCCTACGAGACTATATTGTCGGATATACTACCATGTTCGATCTTGAAGATAGAATCCACTTTTCCACTCTAATCTCATTGCGATAATACGGTCTTGAATTCCAACTTTCTCATTTCTTAATCCTCGCAGTCTCCAAACAAGTGGTGGCCGGCGATACGTTCAACTGTGCTCTCCGGCTGGATACCGCCTCGCAACAAAACCCGGTACCCTTCGTCTAATGCTTGCCAGAATACTCAGGAAACTAGGGACGTCAAAAAGATCCGACCTCGTAGAACATGTATCTCTACGGACGACGGAGCCCAAAAGCCGACTAGAATTACATTCAAGGGATTGGACATTTTACATAGGCTGTTCGTTCAACCCGTTATGTCCGGATTGATCACAACCGCCTCCCATGGTCCTCGATATACTGCGATTTTCTGGAACTTTATCCTGGTAGTCTCCTCTTCTTTTCTCTGTACTTTGGGTGCTCTCTGTCTTGTGCCGTATCTTTCAATACCCCTTCCCCAGATATCACGCTAAGTTCACTTTCCCCCATTTCTTCTCCGGTGACCATTGCAGTCTCCCAGAACACCAACTCTCCTCGGAAACTCCATCCTACTCATCGACGCATCTTTCAATCTCTTCCTTTCTGAAGTTTGAATCAATGTTGAAGATTGCAAGTCTAGCTGCAATCACCTACTGGTCACTATCAGCGTCGTCCACACAGTTGTCGTTGAGGAAGGTTGGCTAATGAGGCTATGCGGATATATGTTTGAATGTAAAGAGCTGTGGCAGATTGCGGAGTCTATATGCAAGAAAGAACTTTCATATGTTCAAAATCCCCGGTGCTGGCTTCATCCTTTCCACCCTTGTCCATCGACCTGATACTACTGATGTTATCTTCAACCCTTTGTATGGAATTACTGTATTCCCATCTCACCTTCTTATATAGTATGTGCTTGGATTACTGCTTGCTTACTTTGAATTAACTTTTCCAGATATTACCTTGTAGTTTTATAAATAATAACATAGGTTCAATATGCAAATTGGGCTTAGAAAAAACTGTACATTATCTGATAAATTAGCTACTTTTGAAAGGGATGCCAGGGGAAAAATAAGACATAATTATTGAGTTTAACTTCACAAGTGAGACATAATCACAATATCTGTACACTGATCTACAAAAAATATCTAACTAGGCCAAAATCCTAGCATTCCTAAGTTGTGACTGAAATTGAGAAAGTGGAACAGGATCAAGTTGACATCCCCACTGAATTTGTACTGTATGAAGTGTTTTAAACTTCTCCCCCGCTAATATGCTGTCAAGCTCCTTCCATCTATCTACTTTATTTTTAGACACATGCTGAAAATAAAAATGAATCTCTCTGAGACTATTTGTCAAGGAAATCTGGTCTAGTTGTTCACAAATGAGATTGAAGGTCTCATCCTCATCCCTTGCTATATATACCAGTTTTCTCAACTTTACAAGCCCTGATAATGACACTGACAGCATAGTTAGTATTGACCCAAGATAATCAGTTGTTATAACTTCTTACCATACTTTGGTATATCCTTTGTTGACATAGTATAAATACTTATAGTAAGCTCTGTAAGAGTATTGCCACAGTGATTGAAAAGATCTACAATCTTCTCATACCCTGAGTCCACATCATCATGATAAAACATCACATCAATCTGCTGTAGACAAACTAAATCGGCTTTGAGCAGCCAGTCCAAAACTGTACTTATGCCTGGTGTGAGACCAACCATCAAGCATGTTAATGAGAATGTAGATAGCTTGCAAGGCCTAGGCCAAGTATGATCTTTGCTCTCTATGAAGGTGTAATTTATGCTCAATTTAGACAATGACTGAAATGAGTTGATAAATCTAATCAACTGTGCACTTGTACATCTCTTGATATCCAAGCCCAGATAGTGCACATTTTTCAAATGAGCTGCAACTTTGCAGAGCCATGGAGATTCTGCCTGTAAGTCCATGCCCCAAATCTCCAGATACTGCAGATTTGTCAGTTTCCAAGAGACCAAGAGAGCTGATATTGAGAAGATATGATTCCCCTGAGCCCTCTCACATTGAATGCAAAATGCTCTAATAGATTGAACAAGGGCAGGCTTTTTCTTGAGAGAGGCTTTCAATTTTGATAGATCTTGCTCTTCAAGGTTAATGTTGCTATATAGATGTCTGTGTGCCAGAGTGTACCACAAGTGACATACAAGCATACACCTAAGAAGTGTTATTTGTGGCCAT
This sequence comes from Cerrena zonata, assembly GCA_038087015.1. Taxonomy (NCBI): domain Eukaryota; kingdom Fungi; phylum Basidiomycota; class Agaricomycetes; order Polyporales; family Cerrenaceae; genus Cerrena; species Cerrena zonata. The sequence goes on along the minus strand of JASBNA010000092.1, from coordinate 54,654 downwards.
AATGTAGGACCCTTCAAGTTTACATCAGCAACAATCCAATCAATAACTTCTTTGTGAAGTTCAAGTGGTATCCTTGGAGTCCTGTAGTACTGCCTGTAAAGTATATGCAGGTAAGTAGGCTATTTATATTGAAAAAAAGGATAGATTACAGTGTAGTCAATATACTGTAAGCAGTTGTACTTCCATGCTGTTCCCTAGAAGCAGAGGCATGACCATGACCCTCACTCTGAGGACAAAAGCCTTCTGTATCCTCATGGTCTGGAGGGATACAAGGAGGGTGTGCAGCCTGATCTTGCTCAACCTCATTGATAAAGGCCATATTTCCAATAGAGAAGTAGTTTAGAGTTTACAAGAAAAAGTGGATTGGGATAATGCAAAGAGCAGTCTGTTGGTGGGGAGAAGGAACGAGAGAAAGAGACGATTACATGAGCGATGGAAATATATACAATGTATGAGCGGCAGTATACGGCGTAGCTGTTATCCATTGACAGATCGGAACAGCCTGGGCCAGATAGAAGCCACCTATCAACCCTTGTACGGGACATGAGAAAGGAGAAGCCATTGTCGCAGAATAACAGGATCTAAATATAATTGACGTGTTTTACGGACAAGCGAACGGCCGCGCTGGAAGATATATTCTCAGTATAGAAATCAACCTCAATGCAAGAGATACTACAGGAGTGTACGACAAGTTGACACAATAGCTGCTATTGAGCACGGAGATTGAGTTACGTCTAGCGAAGCTGTGACAGGCGATATTCCGGATATCACATACAAGAATAGACAATACGTTTCCTCAGAGGTTATCCAGGGAACAACAGGCTCAGGCAGTCGCTTCGGGGGATATTCGAGATAGGCCACTGCGAGAGGTATGTGGACGGCAGCAAGGATATGCAACAACCGTAAGAACCAGATAAATAAAACATGGATCATCGGTTGAATACACAGGCATCGTTTGGAATGGTGTTCATATCGATTAGAGCGATAGTAGGGTTTCGCCGCAACAGGTACAGTTGAAGACACAGGGCGTTTATGCTGCCGAACTAAATGTGATGACGTGAGTGGCTTGGAGGCCGGATTTCTGCAAGATTACTACACGCTGTTCTAGGTAGAGCGATTTGCCTGTGTAAGTAAACGCGGGACGTATCAATGAAACAGACATACCATTTGATTACAGCCGAGAAGGCAAATGAGATGAGAGACTGCATATATGCTCGGATAATGAGTGGGACCTGGATGTACGTGTATGAAATTGGAAACGTCTGTCAAACATCTGCCAGGTTTGGTGGGACATATTATGATGATCCATATGCCAGAGTTGCGAGCAAGAACCGACGAGTTAGTAGTCATCGACTCTGCTTACCCCGCAGTGCTCTCGTCTCCGAGTCTGTCGTAGAAAACAACCAGTTGTTCTACTTTGACGAGTCTGATGCCTGAATTGCCCTGATTTTACTGGCAGCTCAGAGTTAGCGGGGCTGAGGGGCGATGTGGCTAATTCAACAGGTGATGTATCAGATTCCGAGTCCAAGTCGCTATCGAGTCTTCGAGTGATATCACCCTATCGCTTCACCCTGATTTGGAGGTCCGAAACATGTTCCGCAGGGATGCTGATGCATGGGGGAGAGCATGTAGGAAGACGGAAAACGTCCTCTGGGTGGGATCTTCGTTGCCAACTGCTATGCGATTCCTGTCTGTAGTGTCATCATACACGGCACAGAGAGTATAAGTATTTATCAGAGCACTCCATCTCTTCCTCGGTAAGACTCGCATAACGCCAAACGGTAGGCTAACGACTGCAACGAAGATAGCTGGACATTAGGCAGATAGCAGCTCAGTGCAAGGTAGACCCTCTCACTATCAGCACGGAACAGTTGAAGGACTGCGATACATGCTCCGTGGAGGTTGTGGTCCGACATACAACAAGCCACACACGAGCAAGAGAAATCGAGACTAAAGTAGCCCTAGATTGCGAATACCACGGACCGAGAAATCGGGTTCCACGACGGGTACGGTCATACCACTGAACCCCTGGGTTCGTTCTTCAAAGATTACACATAGCCCAACGCTTATTGCACACAGTGTCAGAAGTTCACAGAGATGTCGTAATACAGGAGACGAACCGTTCCCCCAAACACTCCATCTTCTAGTTCATCCTCCTGATCTATTCTCCGTCTATTTCATCATCAGCCTTCAATAGGTTAAGGTGAATTTTGTTAATGTCCAAGTTCTTCGACTGTGACATTGAAGATACCGATGTGCAAGAAAGTGGCAAGCTAATCAACCATGAACGAAGTGAAGATTTATGTATCGGAGATGGGAATGGTCGAGTTGACGAAAATGAATGAGGGCATCGAAGACGAAAGTTATAATTAGTAGTATTTGAATAGTGAAAACGCATGGATACGTACCCTCCTCGTCGTGGAGGAGACTATGAAGAGCTTCAGTTCTCACCCCTATGATCCTAACTACGTATCGTGAGTAGACGACCCCTCTTCACATCAAGGCAGAAATGACCTAACCCCCGAACCCATGACCACTCAATCGAGTGTTCACTTCAACAACGGCTAGCAAGTGTAACCGCCTTTGCTTTCTTTGCGTCATCCGCCTAACCTCCATACTTCAACAAAATCTCGTCGCACTTGATCTCGATAATGTCACCACCCACACGTACCGCAAGCCAATGATGAAACTGTTATTGGAATAGTTCGAACATGGTGAGCGATCGAAGGAGGACGCATACACAAGGAAAGCCAGTCACAGAATTACGGAAGGCTGTCAAAGCTGGCTGACGTTCAAAGCTGTCGAATTAGAGATATGAAACGTAAAGTTATTTGTCTCATTGCATGCGGAGATAGAATCTGTCGCTCTCACCCTCTGTAAAATGGCCCATCTCTCAAATGGGATCCAACTTTGATATCTTTGAACAGCGTATCAGTTTTCGTGCTCTGCGTGGGACCGTTCATAACTATCCATGGGAGTACACACCCTACGAGGCCCGATCGTCGCGACGTTCATACGAGTTTCCGGTGTTTGGGTGAGCATTAGACGAAGGGTAAGTACAAGTTCCCGTTGGTCCCAATCTGAAGCGACATGCTGCCGGGAAAGGACGGTCAATTGAATATATCGCATTTATCACTTGTTGAAAATTCTGAGGATCATCGAGGATAAGATGAGACGGGTGGAATTCGAGGGATTGTTAGTGCGATCGAGAAATGGCACAGAGAGATGCGCATCGAGTGAACGGGTGACAATAGTATGAACACTTCGCCCAGACTCAATCGCAGAGTTAAAGAAAAATAAGCAGGATCATTATTAATGGGGATCTCGTATACCCGGGGGACGACCACAATAAAAAGACGGTACCTAAGCATTCACAATTGTCGCCGGATATTGTCACTAATTCGTGCATGTGTCGTTACAGTCGGTACTGTTCCTCATCGACTCTGACAACCTATCTTCAATTGCTGGATTTATGGGTTGCGGTCCAGGCAGGACGTTTAACGCTACGAGTGGGAAATTGGGATGTATGTTCTTCGAGGGGAGACGGTGTTTGAAGCTATGGAGGAAAGCAGAGACAAATTCGAAAGAGGTAGCAGAGACCAGGGGACCACGGTAGTTTGCGTAAGGGTCTGACATCTAGGGTTCGTACCGGTGAGATTGGTTAGCTAGACAGAGCAAATCCTGCTAGAAGGAGCGGGTAGGTCCGAAGCGTAGACTCGAGGACAGAGGAAAGTGCAGTGTTTGCCGAAGACAAGGAGAACTCTCGGTGTGCGGAGCGAGATGTCGATAACTTCATCTTCTTCTGGACAGCAGAGCTATTGAATCGAAATGAGCGCGCGTTGACGTCATCGCCAGTTGACTGAAGAGTTTTATGGCAAGCCTTGTACTGTCACCGTCTGTCAGTGTTGGCTTCTCTCTCTTGCGCTGTCCAACAAGTTCTCGCTCCATCTTGCTCCAGAAGACGGGGCTATCGATATTCCGCCCCGCATAGTATCGAACACCATTGGTCTTGTCCTCGCTGAGCACTGGGCTTTCCTCTCAGATTAGACCGTCTCTGAATCTGCACCGGTGTTCTGTCCAATACTGCTGATAGTATCCGCTCTGCACCGATGTCTCTGGTACAAACCCTAGACACCTACGCCAAACTCATCCAATCTCTCTTTTCCACTATTAGTATTACGCGTTCTCTGCTACCTCCCTCGCATCCGTCTCTCCTGTTCCTCACAGTTCCTTTCGCTTTTGGTCCTCAAATACTGTCACGCTCTCCAGTCTCGAAATATATAGTAGATCCTATAAGCTCGTATTCGGCCTCGCAGAACGCATATCACAACGATCCCCATAACATCCTGGCCGGACCACAGCCTATACTCTTCGACAGGTCGGAGGATGGGTCATTATATCCAAGGAGGATTAGTATCGGCCGAGGACTAGGGATATCATAGGACTCAAGTGAGTAACAATTCATGCACGAGCTAGTGGCGACACTCAATGACGATTTCGAACGTTTAGGTGGTATGTCTCGATTGCTGTCAGCGTACCCATCCCGCCTATCATTTTCACACCGGAACGTCCCAAAGGTCTCTATTGGCCTGCCTTCGACTAGGGTATCTCAGAGCAGTAACGTTTTCAGTAAATTGGACCTGTGGGGTCTTCCTACTATACCTCAATCGAGTATATCTCCAAAATCACTCTCGAGACACTCGGAGAACGAGTCGCCGTCCAAGAACTTCCTGAAGAAACATTCGCATTCCGTGCATTAAAGAAGAATGGAAAAGGACCGGCAGATTCATTCCTACCACCTTCGTTTCTCTTGAACCGATGGTACAATACTTTGTGACATTGCCCAAATTAGATACCACTACTCACAAGGACAGTTTCCAGCGTGCTGTAGGGCTCGTCAAGTGTGTCGAAATGTCTTTGGTATAGCCAGATTGCAAGTTGGTTGTCGTATGGTGCGATATGTCTGCAGTCGACTGTTTAATTGCCGTTATGACTGTAGCCAACCTTTTGCGTGACGAGTCGAGCTCGCGAGGTCGGGTGGCTCTAATCATATTGTAAGTTTGTTTCTGGTCCATATGACGACAATTCTAATTTTCTTTCAAAAGACTCATTGGGATGAACCGGAGAGGGTTATATGGCCTTTGAGCTGAACAGACATGATGTCGTTGCAACTTACAGAGAATCGGGGACACGCCTATAAACGCAGTCGTCAAATATACCATAAACATCACGTTGTCGACCATTGATGGGACAAAAGTCTCAATCATTGAGCTGCGTGTTACTCAAAATTCCTAGTCATCATTTCTGCTGGTACTGCTTATCAAAAATGCTGTTCTCTGACAATACTACGCTTCCCTAATTCCATATTAAGCACTCGCTTTTATCAAATACTTATGCCCGGCTCGATACTGGGAGTTGCGTTCTTCTACTGCGAACAATGAAGTCTCTGGAAAGAAAGTCGGCTTTGACCCCTGACCCATCATCTGTTCCCAAAAGTCACACCCGGGCCATTTCACTGAAAACGGCCCCATGCGGAATCGTAATGGTCTTCACCGCAGCCAACTGCGATCTGGTAAATGTCACCCATCGAACTTTGTTTATTCTTATTTCAGGATATCCAAATCGTATTGCTGCGTTACAGTTTATTTTTAGTACCTTATAAACACCAGCCACTTCGAGTTGGACATGGGCGATTACACAGAGGTGACCTACTAGCAACACATTCTCTTCGACTCAAGGTGCAGTGTGGTCAATTTCGCACGATTGCCCTCGACGAAACTGAGATGCTTTTCTAGTATGATCACTGACTTCGGTACCAAGGTCCCGGTCAACGAAGAATGGCATATAGTCCTTCAACAACTCACCATCGAGACCAACAAATACGAAAATCTCACCAAGAATGATACCTCCGAGAGGGAACGACTCTCCCTCGAAATACTATCCCTCTTACGACGGGCATCAGAGGTTCACCCTGACGGAGAGGTGCGAAACAAATTCCGAAGGGATGCTGATGCATGGGAGAGGGGAGATAGGAAGACGAAGAAGAGGATGCTTCGTCCTCTCAAATTATTCCTTCAGGGGATGGGGTTCCTAGCCGCGGCTCCGGTCCTGGCCCTTGGTGCTATATTCCATGGCACAGGTCATTTCTTTGTGTTTCTTGGAGACGTGTTGACGTTCGGCCAACTCAACAAGTTTGTGAAGGGCACTATCTTGGAGTAGCCACAAGGTAGCGTTGTTTTAATCCGTCTGTAAACGTCTATAAACTAATTATTCTCAGGAAAAACATTTTGAAGGCTCCAATTCGAAACATGGTATACTAGTTCTACCACAAATAAAGAGCCCTAGTGCCAGTGTCTGAAGACGTTTCCGAGTTCGACGCATCCGGGTTCTCCAAGTGCTCAGTTCGCTCTGTGTTCTTCCTACTATCTCAAAGCAGACTCAGACTGTGACCGTCGAATCGAAAATGAGCGCGTGTTAATGTCATCGCCAGTTATTGTGAAAGGAGTTCCATCTCTCGCACTAGATCATTCTGGATTCATGAGCAATTGTAATCGATATCTCTACATACTGAGCATGTCGTTGAGCACGACCGCCATCGAGCCTTTCTACTGGCCATATTTGCTCTGTCTATTCCACCAAATTCACTGACATGAATCCTAGACCCTTACACCAAACTGTTGCAGTATCTCCTTTCTGGTACTACGTGTTTTGTGTCCTCTCCCTCGAAATCGTCTATGGCTCCTCTCGCTTCCAAACGCCGTCACTCTTCTGGTCCCAATATCTCTGCCAGACCCTTTGAGCTTTTTCGATTCGTGATCGGCCTCGAAGAACAATTATGCGTATTCCTACCCATAACGTACTGTCGGGAACACAACTCATACCTTCCGAAAGGACGGCTATCGAGGACGGATTATGCTGTTGGATTCAAGGAGGTTAAGTACTGGTTGAGGAGGGGATGATGGGACTTTGGTGAGTAACAACGCGTGCATGAACTACCTGACAATGTCAATTAATGATTCATACACCTAGGTACTATATCTCTCGATTGTTGTCATGCCCCGAGCATACAACTATCCAAGTGATGATAGTCTCCTGCGCAAGCATGTCTTCCCGTAACCTGCAGTCGAGTCTGGGCGACATGTTCATGTTAACACCCGCTCGATACGCCCCTCTCAGTGCTAATTCCGTCCTTTCCTCGCCGCTCTAAGAATATGGCAGATATCTTGGACAACGATGAAAGTACATGATGGGAGATGATCGTACCATGTAGAGTACGTGTTGTTATGCTTGACTACGAGTATGTTGATACGATCACACGAGCGACCCAAACTCGACGTCCCACTCTAGACCTTGCACCAACCTCTCACTCATCCCTTCAAATATCTCTTGTGTTCTAATCAATTGAAATTGGGTTTTTCCCATGGTCCTTGATATCCTGTAGTTGTCTGGTTTCCTCAATACTCTGGCCTCTAGTCTTTGCACAAATGAGCTCTATACCGAACCTATGTGTCTCATCCTTAGTTGACTAGCTATCTACTTATAATCCTGTGTCTGATAGTCTATATTCAATGTTCAAACTGAGTGTGTAACAACTTGCTTTCAAGCTCATTATGTGGCTACTGATGAAAGGAGTATTTGAAAGAAAATAAGTCATGATTTATACAGTTCAATTCTCAGAAAGTGATATCTATTGTACAAGGTATAGACAAATGAAACTATCTATGTGATACAACCAGTGTTCTCTCACCGTGTTTCCTTCCTCTGATATATAGTTAAGAGCCCTGCATAGGCAGACTGTGGTAAATACTGATGATGGATAGCAGGCGACATTGCTACTGTATGAAGTAGTTTGAATTGCCCTCCCACTAAAAGACTGTCCAACTTTTCCCAATCATCAGGATCAACACCTGCTTTTGTAAAAGGGTCAACAGCTTGATCTTCTTTTATATCAAAATCATGATCAAGATCAAGACCAATTTCTGTAATAACATTTGTTGAAGGAATCTGCTGCAGGTGCTCTATAGTGTCTTTCAAAATATCAAGGTGGATATAATCACCACTTATATAATAGATCAATTTTGACAACTTAGTGAGGCCTGATAATGACACTGCATAGATAATCAGTATAAAATTAAAGATAAGGGTTGTTGTGACTTGCCATACTCAAGGCCAGTAATATCTAGAATAAGTTCTACAAGAGTATTGCTGTAGTGATTGAGAAAGACTGCAATATTTTCTTGTGTCAAGCTAAGGTTTTCAGTTTGATTGCCAAACCATAGACTGAGCCTCTCTAGAGAGACTACAGCCAAATCAGCCCTAATTAACCAATTCAATAATGTGGATGTGCCTGGTATGACCACAATTGTCAAATCTGTCAAAGAGAAAGTGGTTGGCTTTCTATGCCTAGGCAATGGCTGATTCTTGCACTCTAGGCTGTCAAGACTTAGAATTTCCAATGTGGAGAGTGACTGAAATGAGTTGATGAATCTGATCAAAGATGCAGCTGTACAAGCTTGAACCTCCATAAGCCCTACATAGTGCACATTTGTTAACTGAGCTGCAGCTCTACACAACCATGTAGACTCTGCTTGTAAGTCCAAATACCAAATTTCTAACTTTTGCAGATTAATCAGGTTCCAGGAGAGCAAGACAGGTGATATTGAAAACCCATCAAGCTCAACAGCAAATGTGGTAATAGACTGAGCAAGCATGGGTTTGTTCTTGAGAGAAGCCTTCAATTTTGATATATCTTTCCCATCAATGCAGATGAGATTATACAGATATTTGTATGCCAAAGGGTACCATGTCTTGCACACCAACATACAGCTCAGAAGTGATTGCTGTGCGTCTAATGAAATCCATGAGACAGCAGCCCAATCAATAACTTCCTTGTGAAGCTCAAGTGGGATTCTTGGGGATTTTCTGTCAATTATACACATTCCCAACTGGTAAGCAAAGGATTTTGATTGAAAACTGAAGAGAAAGAGGTTACAACCTGCTGAAAGCGGCTTGGCTTGGAACCTGTTCCCCGGAAGCAGAGACAATGCTATCACTCTCAGTGTGGGAGGGAAGGCGGTTTGCATCTGCACGGTCTGGAGGAAGAAAGGCAGAGCGTGCAGTTTGATCATGCTCGAAGTCGGTGATGAATGCCATATCTTCGGTAGGAGAAGTAGTTTGGAGTTGACAAGAAAATTTGGGTTGAGAGAATGTAGAGCGCAGTGGGGAAAAGGAACGGGAGAGGGAGGCATTTACTCCAGCGACAGGAATATATAAGGGTGTCTGAGCGGCAGTGAAGCTAGCTGGAATCCATCAATCGATCGGAACAGCCTCTACCAGATAGAAGCAACCTGACAGACCTCGTACGAGATATGAGAAGGGCGATATCGCGGTCACAATGAACAAAGAGGTGGAAAATGATCTATCATCTAATAGTAACAGTTGTAAATTTGCGCAACTGTATTAGAGGATATATCTGTTGTGTAGAAACCGGTCTCGATGCAATGAACGCTACGGAGGTGTGTAACAAGTTGACACGATAACCGCCGTTTTACACGGAGATGAAGCAACGTTTATTGGAGCCGTGTCAGCTGCTGTGATATGACAGGCGATGTCCTGGATATCGCACGTAAGAATGAACGAGACGCCTATTCAATGGTTCCCAGCATCCAATAAGGTCATACATCTGCCTGGATGGGCAGGATCTAATTCGACTGCCACCGGCAAACAGTGGGCGGATATATCAACAACGAGGATCTACAACGGTCGTTGGAAGTAGCCGTTTTACACGGAGATGAAGCAACGTTTATTGGAGCCATGACAGCTGCTGTGATACGACAAACGATGTCCCGGATATAGCACAGATTAGACATCTACCTGGGAGGACAGGATTATAGGTCGAGACAGCCAACGGCAAACAGTAGGCGGATGCGTCCGTAACAAGGATCTATCAGGCTAACGGTCGTCGGAAGTATATCAATGAAACTCCGTCCCTTCGGAAATCTTCAATCTTGACTTCCCGAGGCAGACTGTAAGTATAGGAGAAGAAGTAAGCTTGTAAAGCACCGCGCACCAGATACACATTTTTGAACTGGGAACAACATATTACCGAGCGGCATACTTCCAGTGTAAGGTACAGAGATATATGCTCGAGAGGCTTCTGTGCCCACCGGCTACAAATTGAACGTTGAAGAATTGCCAACGAGAGATGTTGAATGGCCGTAGTCAATATTTGTAATGTATGGGTCGAAAGCAACCGGTACTGAGACCTGCTTTGACATTGTAAGTATTATCTCAGGGTGTGCTTGTGTTCCATATAGTTGGTTGAGTATCTCCCTGTGTCGTCCGTACGTGTGAGCACTAAGTACTAAGTTCTAGGAGCTCAACCTGACCTAAAGCTGCAAAGAAAAGGGATCGAGTTTCGCGATCTAGCTTGTTAGGGCGGTTGTATTTCTGTAAGATGCTAATAGACTATTCTCCAGCCAATGTGATTCATGCGTAAGCGGGATAAGTGTACGATAGAAGTAGAAGAGAAATGCCAGATGTGATGGAAGTTGCAAGCAGGAGAGATGAGGCACGTTGTTGGAAATGAGCGCTCGTCGACGTCACTGCCGGGATCGACGACCGACTTGAATGTAGCTGTCTCGCTCTACTTACACTTTCTGCCCTGCTGCTGTAGATAGAGCAGTCAATATCTCCGCTGACCGAGCGTTCTCTTGGTCACCATCATCGTTGTCCGAATCCACACTGGACCACTCTTGCACCCTAATCCCTGATTCCTACCCCATCTGTCTCTGAGTACTGGCTGTTCTCCGGGTCCTCTGCTGCCCTCTTCTTCGAACATGCTTTCTATCTATAGACATTAAATCCTCGCTTCAATTATCAAATTATATCTCGGTACCCTATTGCATCTATCGATTTTGAGCTCGTTTCAATTCCTTGATTGACGTCGAAGAACGAATGTCCCGATTTTATCGTCCAACCTTTCCGTCTTCTAAACAGGCTTTCAAAACCAAGGAGAATTGGTACACGGAATGTGTGCTAGGTCTCCGTGAGATGAAGATGCTCTGGTAAGTAGCAATGTGTGCATTGATCATATATAATAACACTTCTCAACGCCTAGACACTCTCGCTGGATCGTCCTCTAAGACGGAAACCATTCCCCGAACGCAAGCACACACTTGCTGTCGCTCTCCAGAACCGCAATTGTCTTTGTCGCGAAATCTTCTCGTTGGCATCCTTCCCCTCGATACGCTCCTCTCCATACCCACTCCTTTTTCCCCTCGACGCAACTGCGAAACTCTATATCAAATTTTCGACAGTCTTCATGACCGATATCGTTGTGACTTCCTAGTTTCAGTGAAATCTCAACCTTCTTGCAATCCCCAACAATGTTCCCACTGATCTCAACTATTGGGGCCTGTCATCCTTTTCCTTCTATCAGCACAGTATAATGCTCTCCAGAAGAGGATCGATGCCACGAAAAGGTGAACGTTGGGTAACCTACCTTTGGGAGAAACGATTGAATTTCATGAAGTACGTATTTGTATGGCTGGTTAGAACAGTTTCAATAGAGCACTTACGCTAAATGAACGCTAATACGTTATTCTGAAATATCAAGTTTGAATCCCAGGGCTTGGGATGGGACGTTATGAACGGGGTGCTCATGCCCGAGTCAACTACGACCTCCTTAGATGGCTCTACGTCTTCGATGATTGTCGATCACACGCCACAAGCTGTCGGTACGCTTACAGTAACTTATCTTGCTCGTCTTCAACGTGCAACGACTCAACGTGCAACGACTCGAAATCATCGACGGCCGACGCTCCAAAGATGATCCGTTCAGACCGAGTGCTCAGTCGCTGAATGACACCCGTCCCGGGAGTCAGTACTCATACGCCATTTAATTTCGAATAGTGAGACCATATAATTGAACTGACCCCAGGTGCCGATGCTATCATCTGTTCACTTCACGTAACCGTAGGATCGCTGGAATAATGATCCGGATACATTCGAGATGGCGAAGCTAGTTCTACTAGTTCGAACTTCTTCAAGTTGTTAATTGTACAGATATCCAGGTGACGCAAATAAGTCAGGACCAAAAGGGAATCTATTTCCCGTAGAGCATTACGGTGCCTTCCATCAGTACTGTATCCGACTAGGCGCTTCAGTGCAATGCACATCGATATCTTGACCAGAACCGTGTCCAGATAACGATCTAGCAAAGAGTAAGAGGACATGCCAGAACCCATTTTGTGCAGTAATCGCTCATATCGTTTCCTTGACACAGTGTTTACACCAAACCGGGACAGGTCTGTCCATTCTATTCAACGCTATCGAGCGGCGATCAAGGAAAAGGAACGGGAAATCGAGAAATGTCGACGAGACATCGCATTATTATATCAAAAAATCAACTCCGTACTACCTGTTCTCATGATACCGGACGAGCGAATCGTCGAGATCTTCCTCAAGTACATCTTGATCTCGAGGATGTCCGAGGGGGAGACTTACAAGCCCGAAGACCACTACGTATGCGACGACGGGTCTATTATAGACCGTCCTCAGAAGCAGGAGGACTACTGGAGAGTGGGCGAACGATGGTGCCTTGTCCCGTCTCATATCTGTCATCGCTGGAGAAATGTTGCACTCTCCACACCTTTCCAGGTACAGACTCGAATATGTTATCGTCCTCGACTTAGGATTCGGAGACGATCTGGGTTGGTTTCGCACTGTGGCTTGATTCGTTCAATTTTGTGTCTCGTTGCCTGCGTCTTCGTCATCGCACTTTGCTCAGATGGTGGTACCCAATGGGTCCTTGGAGTACAAAGATGCTTTTCAGAATACAACTCCGTGATGAATATAATATTTGCTCAGATGAGTTATTCGGATTCAGCGGCAGTACGGCAGCGCCCAAGCTGGATAAAACTCGGACTCGATCTGAAGGTAAGATCAGAACAGTCTTTGTACTTTTGTCAAGGGTGTTATTCCGTGTTTGGTGGGTGCGAGTGACGTCGTGGGAGCCATTCGGGTCTTACTAAACCGGCTCAAGTTATTCTGTGCAGGGTGTTCAATGTACTTGGATCGTACGAAATAGAAATCCATCTTGTGGCAGATGGTTACTCATATCTCAGGTACAATACAATGCGACACAATGCAATGGTACTTTCTGTCCATTTGTTATTGCGAGGTGGTTCGGAGTGATATCTCAAAGACAATATCGCCCTATGACCATCAAATACGACCCTGAAAAGCAACTGGAACGTGTTGTCAAGTTGCCCACAGCAGATTAGATCGTTGGGAATATATGGTTTTAGGGGAGTAGAAGCAGCCCGCGAGTCATCAAGACATGGAATCCATCACGAGTACAAAGAAAAGATGCCACAGACGTTGGGTATACATACGGTGTTATAGATTATAGGGATCTAGATCAAATCTCCTCATACTACGTCTGGCTCTACAGTATAACGAGTGAGATTCGTGATTGAAAAATGTAATCAAGCATGTTACTACTCACCCGATTCTCCCGTGCGGTCACAGGAGGTGTTTTGCCGGCTGCATTGATTTTATCGACCAGATCACAGTCCCAGTAATTCGCCGGATGCACGTATGGCGCCTCGTTAATAGTTGAAGAGGAAGTGGAGGCGCTGTTGTTCTCTAATAGAGTGAGTACCCCATTGTGAGTTGGGTGGACAACTGAGAGACATAGAGAGATCGTTGCTACTCACGAGACATCATCATATTTAGAAAACCATGCTCATGCATTTCAAGTGACGTCTATTAGTAGCTACCCCGTTAATACAGCTATTTGTGCACAGTTCGATAGACCCACTATCGCTTTCGTGTCCCATAATGCGACGTCCTTATAATATTGGACTGCCTCTGATTTGATGGTTTTCAGTTGAACTTTCTTGGTTGGCTTCTCGAGAACACGTAGTTCATTGAGCCGCCGGAGAAGCGAATCTCCCTCTTCTGCCAACCTATCGATGAATATATAGTCAGGGTGGGTAGAAGCGATAGTAATAATGGATGCGAAACATACCCGGAACCTTCCCCCTTGATCTCGGTCAGAATGGGGAGATCAATTTCTTTAGGGATTTTGTCGCGGATTTCGGCCGACCTTTTCGTGATGAGGTCGGTCTCTTTGGTCACCTTTTTCCGTATAGTTTTCTCCTGATATTTATCGACATTAAACATAGAAAACATGGTGGTGTCACGGTGAAGGCTAATGAGGTAAGTGGAAGTAAGAGTTCGAGAGGACGAGTGTCTGGGAATCGGAGATGCTGCATCTTGAGTTGCTTATATATTGGGAGGATCATGCTGAGCCATGGACAGAAAAGGAACAATAGGTATGATGGTGGCAACCAGGGTCCGATGTCAAGTCCACAACTGACCCATAACTAACAGCTCGACTCGGAATAGCGCCTTCTTAATACATAAGCACCCACGCTCATCAGCGCTCGCTTAGCTTAATAGACCTGTACGCGGACAATACGGTGAGAAGTTGAAGGTCCGGCGCTGGCAGCTTGCATTCTTCAAGGGCTCCTTAATCCTAATGTTCAGGAGCAATTCCTCAACCCACAATCAAGCGGATTATCTCCTCCCCACTCGTAATGGATGAAGACTCCCCGTCAGGCGCAACAAATGTGACTCCTCACACTCAAGCCTATAAAGATCGTTTGACACTCCTTTCGGGTGAGGTATGGTGGCGCGACCACCAGGTATGGCTGGCTGAGAGGGGCTACATGCTGCGACCCCGTTACAGGCCAGGCTGGGTTCCCTCCTGGAAAGATACAGGCAAACGTTGGCACCATTTCGAGGATGGACTCCAATTGGGAGTAAGGTCGAATATTTCTATATCATGTCTTGAAGCTGACCACTTGTGCGATGTAGCACCGTGCGGTGATGGATGCAACTCGGCTCTCAGATGGAGAGACCGTTATGTTGAAGCGGTTCTCTCGAAGAACGAACGAGCTGGAGGGGCCACTCACCATGTTCCTTGCATCCGAGCCTGCCAAGTCTCATCCGAGGAACCACTCTACACCTATCTACGAACTCTTCGACATTCCCGATGAAGAGTTCTCCATTTTTGTAATGCCAGTCCTGGACCACTTCAATATTCCTCGGTTTGAAACAGTTGGGGAAGTGCTCGAATGCTTCCGTCAAATATTTGAGGTATGAGACCAATAGTCTTATTCGCATAAAGACCTAACCACAACTCCTACCCCCATACCAGGGTCTTCAATTCCTGCATGATTGCCGTATAGCCCACCGGTATGTAGTGCCATGATCGAATGAGTATCACAACACTAATGACCTTTAGTGATCTCATGGTGTACAACATCATGATTGACTCGAGGGATATGTGGCCGGAACCTTTTCATGTCCAAGCTCCCCACATGAATCGATCATTCACAGCAGAGGTTAAGAGACCATTCACTCGGACTGCACGACCTCCAAAATATCATATCATTGACTTTGGGCTGTCGCGTCGATACCCGGCTGATAACCTGAACCCCACAGAAACTCTTCCTGAAGGAGCTGATCGTTCAGTGCCGGAATTCACTAACGGGATCGGACCTGTGGTTCATGACCCGTTTGCCGTGGACATATACTGTGTGGGTAATGTTATCGAAAACTATATATTAAAGGTTCGTCACGGAATGATTGATATCTCATATACAGACATTTGTTGATTCTAGATATGCGTAGGTATACAATGGTTGTGAATTCCTCCAGCCCCTTGTAGATGCAATGCGAGAGTCCGATCCGCAGAAACGGTTAAAGATCGAGCAGGTGGTCGAACGATATAACAAGATCATCAAATCGCGGTGGTGGTGGCAGCTTCGTGCCAGAGTCTTTTTGAAGGATCCCGCTGGAACGGATGATGAGCGTTACGGTGTTGTTGACTATACCCGTCAGTTATTCAACACCATAGGCCACATCTTGACATTCAAGAGGGCATTACCGAGGCCTCGTAAATAATCCAGTATTTACGGGGGGATCCTCTCACGACATTCATTCGTCGCTCATTGATTACATTCCCCCAATTTGATCCGCCCTCAATACCGCCACCAATACATCACTCTTTTCAAGAGCGAATGCATGTCAATTACTCATATTTCCTGCTCGTTGTCTATAGGACGTTGTTATCCTCTTTTATCCCTGCTTTCTTCATTTGGTTCTGGTATACAAGTTGAATGTGACCCGTCATGTTATGCCGCTTCTGGGCACGTTGATAGTTACTTATTGGGATTAAGTGATGTACCTGAAGCTATTTCCGTCACTTGACCTGGAATGATGAGGAAACCTTCTGTTTTAACTTCTTGGCAGTGGTTCCCTTCATGAAAACTTCATGGCCTGATGGTTAAAACTTATGCAACTTCTGGAAGGACTGATCTTAGTGATACATTTTCAAGCATTACTACCACGGTGCCGTTCAGCTAGTGTATGTTCTCGGAAGAATGAAATTGAGTAATGTTATGTGAGAGACGATTTACGATGATTATGTGAGTGACAGTACGACCTCTAGGCTGTCCGTTGGTTTAGTCCAACGTCAGCAGGTACGAACTGTCCAAGCGGATGCTGTACTTA
This sequence comes from Cerrena zonata, assembly GCA_038087015.1. Classification (NCBI taxonomy): domain Eukaryota; kingdom Fungi; phylum Basidiomycota; class Agaricomycetes; order Polyporales; family Cerrenaceae; genus Cerrena; species Cerrena zonata. The sequence continues at coordinate 38,067 of JASBNA010000092.1, read as the reverse complement.
CCGGGGATCGGCTACTGTGGTTCACACACTTGAACTAGGGTCGATGTGACCCCCGCATTGGACGGCCAAAAGGTCCTTTTTTTAACTCTTGGATTCTCCGATACACGTACAGTACCTATAGAGACGACTAGGAAACATCAAGGAAACATTATGACAGCATGAAGATTGCGCGTGTCAAACTGACACCGCTACGGGAGTCCTGACAGGCGGCCCACAGTACTCGGTTCACTTAGCCTTGGAGAACAAGGGCTGCGCGCCACCTAGTCTTGTTCACCTTTCAGTTTGCCTTTCGCAAATATGCGGTGATGTATTCTCGACCCTGCTCGGGTTCAAGATCACCCTCCGGGTCTATCTGTGGGCCGCAGAATGTAATGTCACCGTACGTGCGTGGTTCCTGCGGGGAAGCCCTCTACAGCTACCAAGCTGAAGTGAGTATCCATCACTTTCTTGTTAATACCTTATGCGTTTCACATTGGGTATACGATTTGATCACATAGGTTAACTTGTCGTATTTTTTATCACGGTATTGATGGGTTGACACTGGTCGCTTTCAAGCAATACAAAGGAACATTGCTAACCTTTGTATACTCATGCAGATCTATGAATATATTCATCTCGAGCAGGGTTTTTGGCCGTATCTCGTAAAATTTGGTAGTCCAAGACATCTCACTGACCAGAGACGTCTGGTATCCGAGTTCTTCATCGAGATCATCAACACGCACACATCATTCTTTCCTATGACAATACAGTTTTTCTGTGGAATAATTGTTACGTCTGACAGGTCGCTGAACAACCAAGCCTAAGCTGGTACTCGAGCTGTCTTGTCGTTTCGCTTGCATAGAACAATGCAAGTCCTGATTATTTCTAGGGTTGATCCTGAAAAGCGCCATCATTTAGAAATCTCCGCGACCGATTGTTTTCCCATGTCGCTGACAGATGGTTACTAGCTCCGCCCTCGCATGGAAGAATACAACATCACTCAATTGTTCCCACTTCGAGATGAAACCTACGTGCTTCCACTCACAAAGCTCGCACTAGGTGCCATATAGAGACATCGCGAGCTTTCATTCTTACAGTGAAAGCTCCAAAATACCATATAATCGATTTCAGGCTGTCACGCCAATACTCGTCCGATGATGATCCGACAGAGACAGCTCCCGAGGGTGGGGATCAGTTAGTATCGGAATTTCAGAATGGATTCGCACCTCATGGCCCATTCGCCGTCGACATCTACTGTGCTCCACTGGCAAGCAATTACTGCTAGTACTTAGTCGGTTGACATGCGGAACGTCCTCGGGCACCTCTTCTGACTACATGAGACAAGCATTGAGTTCCGCACGAACGCGAAAATGATTGCACAATGTGCGTGTCGGATGGTGCTTTTGATACCTTTCAAAGGAAGTACCAAATGACGGTAACCCATACGCACGAGTCGGTTTGACATAGACAGGATGTCCATCATGTGTTGAGGTCCGTAGCGTCGAGGGGTGATCAGAATACCACTAGGAGGAAACATGATAATGGACGTGTTGTAGGTGAAGGCCAGCTGTCGACGTTTCTAAGCCATAGTCAAGCGGTGTTAAGTAACCCCGTTACGCCAAAGTACTGACCATATCGGGGAAAATGCCTCAACGAACGGAAAGTTTAGTATTCCCAAATGGTTTGGAATAAAGGAGAATCGACTTTACCTCAGTCATGGTGACGAGTTCGTAACAAGCGAGACTGAGTGTCTTGAAGCTTGATCGCTCTCCCAAACTAGATTCAGAAAGGTCCTCTGAAGACAACTAAATTCCCAAAAGAGAATATCGTGGTGTTTATAGGCGAGTTAATTTGATGATAGCCCTACGTCAGCAATATCGAAAGTCTGGATACTATGGTTAGACGCAAACTTGATCCGCTTGGTGGCTTCATCGTCGTCGCCCTATCTAGAGAGGTGATGGAGTATGCATCTTCAATCATCCTGTACGTCAAGCTCGAGATTTTGAAGTGGATTGAGGGTATAAGTGAAGAAGAAATGGGGTTCGAGAGGGTACTGTAAAGCACCGTGGACAACATAGAACCAAGCGGGGAGGGGTACAAATGGCAGAATCCGCTCAAGAATCTTTTCGCTCCTCTCGTATGGGTCATATCGTCCTGTACATGAGAGTATTTAGAGATAGTTGACATGCTCAGGCTACAATCGAGAAGGCGTGGGAAATGAGCGCGCGTTGACGTCATTTGCCGAGTACCAACCGTTCTCCCAGTACCAACGACTCATACATGCTGCTGCCAACTTGGTCCTTTGTACTGTCTGTTTCGCATCCTTACTATACAAACACTCCCCAAGCACTGGCTTTTACAGTACTACGCAGCATTCTCAAGTTCTGATAGTACCAACATTGGCGGTCGTCCTTGACAAGCGATCTAACGAATAGTGAGAGGGCCCACCAGAACTTCTTTCGTATAGTGACCACTCACACTTTCTTAACATAATGCTCACAGATGTAAGACCTCCTATAGAGATAGAAAAACGAAACGAATTTAGCCATTCTATTCAAAGTCATCAAGCAGCGATCAAGAAAAAGGAACTAGAGATCGACGAACATCGACGAGACATCGCAAAATTCTCCCGAAAAACTAACTCCATACTACCTGTTCTCACAATACCAGTCGAGATTCTCGTAGAGATTCTCCTCGAATATATTTCTATCCCGAGAGTATTCGAACAAGAGGCCCTCGGATTTCAACCGTTTCGCTGACCAGTTGACTAGCAATACATTCGGTTATGCCCTCTAGCGGCATGTTACTCCTAGTTAGGACCGTCGGGACGTGGTACCCTCTTCTTAGCACGACCAGAATACGACGGAAGCTAAGGACGCCAGCGAAAAGGTAACTATTAGATGAGCTCCTTCCGGGAGAAACAATCGTACCTTGCAAAGTACGTATGTCCACGGCTTACTATGAATGGTCCCAAAGAGTACGAAAGCTAATGCCCCGTTTGAAGGTCTCAGATGTGATTCCCACTCGAGGGATTGGATGTTTCACTTAGGACACTCACTCAGTTTCTTATATCGCAACCGTCATGCCTCCCAATATCCTACGATCGCCTAGAGCTCTACTTCGAGTGTGCCCTCTACTCACTTTCTCTGTTCCTCGGCTGCTATAGGTCTCGTACCATATGTCTAACTACTCCCTCGCCAGACATTCTAGTTCACACCCTGGCTCTTCGCCCTGATCTTGATTTCTTCGATCTCTACGTTGACGGTAGGTAGGTATATTCCGGACTAAGTCCGTGAAAAGAAACACCGGGCATTGCAGTCTCAACCAGACTTTCACGTCGTCTCGCCTTTGGTGACCCTACTCTATTCATGGAAGCATCCTTCGAGTTCTCAACTTCGGATCAATGTCGAAGAATGCAACTGCGACTACCTACCAGTCGTTCTGGGTCTGTCAAAACAGTCGTTGTCGAGGAGGATTGGCTATAGGAGATATGCGGATACATCCTTAGGTGTCAATGGGACGTAGAGAGCTCTGGAAAATGGCAAAATCCCAGGTCCGTATGTATGCACCACAATATCTGACGACTAAAATACCCAGTGCTCACTTCATCATCCCCACCTTTACCTGAGAACCCTAGCCTTTCACACGGAGTGACTGCACTCCCGGTCCTACTAGATTCATATCTCAGTTTCCTGTATGGCATGTGCGATGAGTCTACCATGACTCGGAGCGCAGCAATCCTTCACAATCTAGATCAGACGGTAGGCTAGATACGTCCGAGACAGGTGACCAATGATAGTGATACGTATAGATGAGTCGGTTTGACAAGAGCAGGATGTGTATCACATGTTTGCGTCGATGGCGTCGAGAATGAATCGACGTATTTGGAACGGGGTAACTAGCACTGCTTAAACGAGATATGGATGATTGTTTCGTGTAAGATTCTCAAGGGCAGAGGCGAGCATGTCATCAAATTATAATAGAGACAGGATGCAAACTGTTGAAATCAACATCTGGAATGAGCACGTGTTGACGTCATCGGGTATTCGTCTGAGCTCTCCGAGTCTCTCTGCCAGATGCAATCACCCTTTCCCCGAACACTAGTGAGCAGTCCATACATCCGCATCTAATACTCACTCTCGTCACGTTCTAGCGTGAGGTATTTTTGGTCCCTCCGCGCTCCGGCAGATGCTCCCCATGATCAACCATCATCACCAGTACAATCCTAACACTGCTGCGAGTTCTCTCCTCCCTCCTTCCAGTCACTGCGGGCTATTCATGCTCAACGTCATCCTTTGGCTTGGGGACATTACACAACTGCATTCATAGCTCGGTCCCCACATTGCCATTAGACCGATCGTCACCATCACTCGTAGCTTGTGGCTGGAGGTTATGCTCTCGCTCTCGCTCCGGCCCTCAAAATCTACTTCCTCTCGTGTTTAGATGCATACATCAAGTCTTTGAGTCACCCCCTTACTCATGATTGACATTGAAAGACCTGTATCATGGTCAAAATTATCCGCTTCAGCACTGACATGTAACTCTTTAAACCGAGGGCTTGCTCGAAGGGGTGTCACAACCAAGGAGGGTTAGGTACTGGGATGTGGGCTAAGAGCCAGCGAGATGAAGGGGTTCTGGTGGATAATACTGCATGAATGGATTGCTGCTCGTGTAAAGCTTACTTCGCTTCCGGTATGCTCATGAAACCGACAAGAATTTCCTCTCAATACAAGCACGTGGCTCCTGTCCGTTTCGTTGACACGTTCCGCGTAACCTTCAGGACTGCAACACCATGAGTCCTTCACGAATGGGAACCCCTTGATTCCCTCATTCTACTCTGCTGATATGACCTCTACGACGAATCTGGACCATCTCGCTTTGTGCTAGACTCTCTCAATCTTATTCAACTGTGATCCCCCGGCAGGGAACTACCTTTAATTGGGAACGTCAGAACGAACATGGCATCCTTTCCTCGTGGCTCTCGGGGTACGGCAGATAGCCTGAACAGCGATGAAAGTACAGGAGGGGAGATGATTGGACCATTCAGAGTACGTCTGACTATGAGTATGCTGATACGATCACACGAGCAGCCTAAACTCGACGTCCCACTCTGGATCTTGCACCAACTTCTCACTTATCTCTTTGAATATCTCTCATGTTCAAATCGATTGCAACTGGGTCCCTCCCATGGTCCTCGATATCCTGTAGCTGTCTGGTTTCTTTAGTACCCTGACCTCCAGTCTTCGCACAAATGAGCTCTATACCAAATATACATGTCTCATCCCTAGTGAATGGTGTGCTTTCTCTGTACCTCGACTACTATCGGTCTCGTAACATATTTTCAACCTCTCCCCCTCTATGCCTTTCGACGCCACCTCCCACCCCTTTCCGTCGATTTTCTTTTCGATCTTGTATCAAATGGTGAAGACCGTGTGTCATGGCTATACCCATCTGTGTGTTTGAGGGACATCAAGATGTTGAGGCTCTGGTGAGTAACCAATATGGGTGAATAATGTATGGATTGAATGACCGTCTCGTCCGACAGGTATTGAACAAGCTCTAACAAGTAAACGTCAATGCGAAGTCTATGATCACCGAGGACGAGACCTAGCCTGCAGATTCTTCACATGAACGCCTCTCAGCTCCAAGACGATGGTGATTCGCTCCCTAGAACTTCGCTCTTGTAGAACTAGTACCAAAGTAGTATTCTCTCACCGACTCATGGACAGCAAGCCTTCGCTTCTGGTCCCTTCGAACCCGTCTTTCTGTAACCCTATCTTAAATGTTCACCCATTCCAATCGCTTGCTCCTCGTATCCCGGACTACCTACATCGAGTTATTAACAAACATTTGTCACTTCCTTGTTCCTGTCTTCCCCCAGTACCTTGTTGTCCCATCGCTGCCCGGAAATACTAACATCAATGACCATAATTGTGATAAATATATTTGGGTAAGCTTTCACAAGGAATGCAACCAGCGGCAGTGGTTAGCTCCCTCACAGATGTTCTTACTGAAATTCTATCAAATCCTGTGTAATCCTGTGTCTGATAGCCTATTTTCAATGTTCAACTTGAGCATGCAACAATATACTTGCAATCTGATTTATGGCTACTTACAAAAGAAATATTTGAAAGAAAATAGATTCTAGTTTGTACAGTTCAAGTTTCAGAGAGTGATATCTACAGTACAAAGTATAGACAAATAGAACTCTCCATGTAACACATACAACTAGTGTTCCCTTACCATGGCCATATCTGCATATATGCAGTTAAGAGCCCTGCATTATCAAGCTGTGGTAAATACTCAAGATAGGTAGATGAGATTGCTACTTTATGAAGTTGTTTGAATGTCCCTCCCACCAAAAGACTGTCAAGCTCCATCCAATAATCAGCATCAGAATCTTCTTCTGTAGCAAAGTCAAGATCAAAAACAATTTCTGTTATAGCATTTGTTGAAGGAACTTCCTGTAGCTGCTTCACAGCAAGATCCACCAAAACATAATCAGAGGTGTCATTCAACATTCTATAGACCAATTTTGACAATTTGGGAAGGCCAGATAATGATACTGCACAGACAATCAGTATAGAGTTAGAGGTGAGAGTTATTGTGACTTACCATGTTCTAATATCATCCCAGGGTCATCAAAGATCAGAGTGAGCTCCACAAGAGTATTGCTGCAGTGAGTGAGAAAAGCTGCAACCTTTCCATATATTGGGTCAAGGTTTTCAGTTGAGTAACCAAAATCTAAAGTGAGCTTCTTTAGAGAAGCTGCAAGTAAATCAGCCTTGATAAACCAGTTCAATATTGTGGATATGCCTGGTATAAGAGCAACAATCAAGTTTGTCAAAGAGGGGGTGGCCAGCCTCCAAGCTCTGGGCAGCAACTGACTGTTCTCCTTTGATGTATCCAGTTCAGTTGGCCTCAATTCCAATTTGGAGAGTGATGGAAATAGATTAACAAATTTGATCAACTCTGCAGTTGTACATCCCCTCATCTCCACAAGTTCAAGAGAATGCACATTTTTCACCTGAGCTGCAATTTTACAAAGTGATGTAGGCTCTGCATGTATATCCAAGAACCAAAGTTGTAGGCATTCTAAATTTCTTGGGTTCCAGGAGTGAAGAAGATATGATATAAAGAATCCTGGGGGGATATCAATTTGGAGTAATCTGATAGACTGAGCAAGAGCAGGGTTATTTGTGAGAGATGCCTTCAATCCCGGTAGAGTCTGTTCCCTAACACAAATCTGGTTGTACAGATGTTTGTATGCCAAAGGGTACCAATTTTTGCACACCAGCATACAACTAAGAAGTGTTCGCTGTGCCTTTACTGAAATCTTGAAGTTTGTATAAGTAGCAACCCAATCAATAACTTCCTTGTGAAGCTCAAGTGGAATCCTTGGGGATTTTCTGTCAATTATACACATTTCCAAATGGTAAGCAAAGGATTTTGATTGAAAATTGAAGAGAAAGAGGTTACAACCTGCTGAAAGCGGCTTGGCTTGGAACCTGTTCCCTGGAAGCAGAGACAATGCTATCACTCTCAGTGTAGGAGGAAAGGCTGTCTGCATCTGAATCGTCTGGAGGAAGAGAGGAAGAGCATGCAGTTTGATCATGCTCGAAGTCGGTGATAAATGCCATATCTTCGGTAGGAGAAGTAGTTTGGAGTTGACAAGAAAATTTGGATTGAGAGAATGTAGAGCGCAGTGGGGGAAAGGAACGGAAGAGGGAGGCATTTACTCCAGCGACAGGAATATATAAGGGTGTCTGAGCGGCAGTGAAGCTAGCTGGAATCCATCAATCGATCGGAACAGCCTCTACCAGATAGAAGCAACCTGACAGACCTTGTACGAGATATGAGAAGGGCGATATCGCGGTCACAATGAACAAAGAGGGGGAAACGGTCCACCATCATCCAATAGTAATAGTTGTAAATTTGCGCAACCGCATTAGAGGATATATCTGTTGTGTAGAAACCGGTCTCGATGTAACGAATGCTACGGAGGTGTGTAACAAGTTGACACGATAACCGCCGTTTTACACGGAGATGAAGCAACGTTTATTGGAGCCGTGTCAGCTGCTGTGATATGACAGGCGATGTCCTGGATATCGCACGTAAGAATGAACGAGACGCCTATTCAATGGTTCCCAGCATCCAATAAGGTCATACATCTGCCTGGATGGGCAGGATCTAATTCGACTGCCACCGGCAAACAGTGGGCGGATATGTCAACAACGAGGATCTACAACGGTCGTTGGAAGTAGATCAATAAAGCACCGTCCCTTGGGTTTCAAATCCAAGTAGTATAGTAACATCAAAACGTGTTTTCGTTGAACCGAACGAAATAATGAGATTGCGCACCGCTGTGATTGTTGGAAGGTGTAGAGTTTTCGCATCGTACACGCCTCTGTAATCGTATCCATCTGTCAGGTGGCTGGCGAGTGCACCCTTGTCCTGAACGTTATCAGTACGTGTCAAAGTGAATGCTAACGCTCCGCTTGTCATCGGGTATGAACCCCTGGCGCCTTCCACACTGAAAGGCGGAAGGACAACGTGGTTTATGTGGATGGATGGAATTCCAAGTCGAAGTATAACATGCTGTTTGAATTGAGTATCACGTACATGATACTATGTGCCTCCGAGTTGTGATCATCCTTTTTCAACATTACGGATGGATATGGTAGAAGAAAACAGCTATAAACAGGAACTAGATACCCCGCAAACATGCCGAGTAATTTGAATCCACTCCTTGCTTTCTTTCGAAGCCAGTTTCCGCGGTAACTCATAATGACATTTTGAACACCACGTCGTGCAGACGATAGGATGCACAGGACAAGAGCTAGAAGATAAACAAGCCAGATGAATCCATCAGTATGTGTATCAGTTGGTAGAGCGAAATGAAGTGAGATGTACTCGCCCAGCTTGAAAGCCCTTAGTAAAGAAAGGGGCATGTTTCTCCATGTTCGAAATCGTCTGGTCGACCGGGATGAATATCCCGACCTTTTAAATTCATTTTTGGTGACGGGGATACTCGTTCGAAGATTGGTCTTGCTTCTCAAAAAGAGCTCTGAGTAACATGACTGCCGCAGCCTACAAGTGCGTATCGTTGTTCGATATCGAAGATCAGAAATAATAGGGTCTCCAAATCTTGTAAGTAGTAGATTATATGCTCACCTTCGAGTCGCCTCGCGGTCACCAACGGGTGATATCCCTTGCTGTCAAAACTATGCTGATTATCCAGCTACAGTGCGGTATCCTGATTTGGAGGGGATTGTCCATCACGGAATCGAAGATGTATTGTCGGTGAAGGCATGCTGTCACTGCGTCAACGCTCCTAAGCCATAAGTCTCTCACCTTACAATCAAGCTGTGTTGATTAACCTCATTAACACGGTATCCTAACTGTATAGGTTCTGAGCATCTGTTCTCGGAGAATAAAATACCTAAACAAAAAGAATAATTCGGTATTCCCCAGTTGCGTGGAATGAGACTCGACTTTACCTCGGCCATGACGATGAGTTCGTCATAGCGAGATTGAGTGCCTTGACCGCTCTCCCGAACTAGATTTCAGAAAGGTCCTCGAATACAACTAGATCCCAAAAGAGAATATCATGTTGTTTACAGGCGAGATGGTTGGCTGATAGCCCTACATCGGTGAGGTCGAAAGTCTGGATATCAAGGTCAAACGTAAACTTGATCCATTTGGTGGCTTCATGGACGTCGGCCCACGTAGAAAGGTGATGGGGTATGCATCTTTAATAGTATTGTACCTCCTTAGTCTTGACGTTTTGAGGTGGACAGCAGGCATAGGTAAAGAAGCGAGGTTCGAGAGGATACTGTAAGGCGCTGCGGACAACATAGAACCAAGCGGGGAAGGGTACGCATGGGCTTCTCCCATTTTTCCCTCCACTCTTTTTCTTTCCGCCTATCTTCAGGCAAAGATGCCAATTTGTCTTTTCGTGAGGCGAGTTGTGAGAGTGCTCGAGTGAGATCAATAGATGTCTTGAGGTGTTTCCTGTTCGACGTAGCAGCATTGGCGAGTAAGAGGCAAGCAATGTGGGTAATTGTGGAGGAATTGCCTCTTGAGTCGAAAGCGGTGGGTTGGTCGGGGAAGAGGAGTTGTTACTATAACATAGGTCATTATCGATGTCATATGGGTGTTAAGTAACAGTATGCACCTTGATAGTCGGACCAATAACCTTTTCGTTCCTCTCGCATGGGTCATATAGTCCTGTGCATACTTATTCGTCTAGAACGCGGGGTCGAGGAAGTGCCGGTCAAAGATATGAACAGCCGTGGTCAACATTCGCAACGTATTGGTCGTAAGAAAGTTGTGGTGCAATCTATTAGGACCGCGACCTAGTTTGACATTGTAAGTGATATCTCAGAATGTTTCCATTCAATAACCCTGGCTGACTACATACTTGTGTTGTCCATACGCATGAGGACCGGGAGCTCAAGCTCACCTGAGGCTTTAAAGGAAAGGGATTGAATTTCGTTTCGCGATCTAGCGGTTGATAGAATCAGAACTTTGGAGGATGATAAGTTAATTCCAGGTCATATTGGATCAGGGTTATGCGTATGATGTAATTCTAAGAGAGTACAGAGAGAGTCTAGAGGCTATGATAATGAAAGTCGCAAGCAAGAGCAATATTGATCGAGAAGTAAAGCTGGGAACCTGTTAATTCCGAGTCCCTTTTGTATTATGTAATCACATAAGTCACAAGGCACTTGCCTCTTTAGGAAGTGCTCCCAAGGCGAGATTTGGGTAATGAATTTCAATGGCCACATTGGCTCAAATTAACTCGGAAAAGTTGTGTTTTGTTATCTATGTACTAGTAGGTGTGATATGTATAAGAATTGAGCCCTAAGAGGAAGAGGAAGCACCTGAAAATGCGAAGGAATGAGTGACATTCATAGGGCGGCAGTGTCAAATTACAGCCACTGTTAGCCGAAAAGGACTGTAAATCGCATCATTAGGACTGCGAATCTTCCGGTACGAAGGGGTTTCGAATGGGCGTGATTTTGGCAGGGCTCTCAGCCAACTTTACGTGCGAAACATTTCGCACCTGGTAGATTTACAGTCCTGCGCGCCCGCTCCCTCATCTTGACGGCTTTACAGTCCCAGTTGCCTGCCGTCTATCCTGCCGTTCCTCGGCTTTCATGTCCTTTCATAACCTGTCACACCCCGCTAACAGCTTATTTCACTCGCTTTCTTACTAGGTGAGTTGCCCGATATGGTAATTATATTATATTTTCACTTAATTATTGTGGACTGTAAATGTGGCGGTGGGACTGCAAATGTCTCACCAAAGGGACTCGGAATCTTCAGGTAGAAGGTTACTTCAACTTGGCGTTGGAAATGAGCGCGCGTTGACGTCACTTGTAAGTTGCCGGTATTTCCTCCTTCAGTGACAGGCCTAGTCCAAATAATACCGACCACGCTCCTGGTACGGAACCTATACTGCTGACCACAAAACCTCTCCGAGCACTTGCATTGGGCGTTCTCAAGTTCTGATAGCACTAACATTGGCGGTCGACCTACGAGAACCGTGACTCCTCGACAGCGATCTAGCGAATAGTGAGAGGGTACACTAGAACTTGTTTCGTATAGTGATCACTCACATCTTTTCCTTGACATAGTGCCCACAGAGGACAACCCACCTATAGAGATAGAAAACCGAGACGAATTTAGCAATTTCATTCAAAGTCATCAAGTAGCGATCCAGAAAAAGGAACTAGAGATCGACGAGCATCGACGAGACATCGCAAAATTATGTCAGAGAGCCAGCTCCATACTACCTGTGTTCACGATACCAGACGAGATTCTCGTAGAGATCTTCCTCGAATATATCTCTATTTCGAGAGTATTCGAAAAGGAGGAGATCTACGAGCTCGATGACTACGTTGAGTGGCCCGCTGATTATAACAGCGACCAGGAGGAGGATGAGTATGACGAGTACTGGGAGGATTACGACGAGCGATGGTGGCTTGTCCCGTCGCACGTTTGCCATCACTGGAGAAACGTTGTACTCTCCGCACCAATTCTATGGACCCAGCTCAACGCGGATATTTGTCTTACCCCTTGTCTCCTTTCTGCCGCCTTAGAACGCTCTCTTGAAGCTCCACTTGATGTTTCCATCAAGGGCTTTGCTTACCGACAGATACCAGGGAGTCTGTCCGCAGGACGTGCGTTAGCACAACTCTTCAAAGTCACCCATCGTATCCACAATCTCGAGCTCAAATTCTCTGTTATCGCTCTGGAAAAGAGGATAACACATAAATATATACGTCAGCCATTTTTACAGCTCAAAACGCTCAAGGTCAGCGCCACCGAGGCGCATAGCTATCAAAACTTAGAAGAGGAACCAGGATGCAGTATAGCACCCGTCATTCTGAAAAACATTACACCATGTTTGACAGAGCTCAGGCTATGTGGTATGAGAGTGGAATGGACAGACCTGCTTAGTCTTCCTCCGTCTCTCTCTCATTTACACATCAGTCGCGGGAAATACCAATACCGAGACTGGAACCCGCGTAGTCACAACAAAGACGTTCTAGCTGTCTTACGCAAGCAGACTTCTTTGGAGACACTCCATCTCGAGAACGTGATTTCCGATAACATAATCGTAGGGACTGTTGATCTGCCTCGCCTCCAGAAACTATCTCTGAGAGATACTGCGGCACGAGCGGTCGACTTCTTCAGATGTTTGGTATTGCCACCGACCACGCTTCTCGATTTGGATCTCACTGTAGATCCTACCGATGATGGAGTGCAGAGGATCTGTTCATACATCTTTGCGAGAATACGACGCTATGCCGTCGAAACGAACACAACAATAGCGAACGCACATGTCACCATCGGCTATAAGGATATCTCGTTTGCGTTATGTGGTGACAGGTGTTATTCCAAACGCCACCCTTACCTCTTTAGTATTATGCTACAAACTACCCTCGAAGACCTTAGTAAAACCCTGTGGCAAGATATGATATTTCCGACGATCGGATCGGAGCTCTTGCTGTCGATACAATGGCTTTACATTGGATCTGAATCTATGTATATCGACCACTGGTCATTTTCCGAGTGGTTTAGAGAAGTAAATTGGACTATACTTGTAGATGGAAAAGACCCATGGGATGAGATGTTTGAGTAGATAATATCATACCGGTTGCTCCCTGTGCGGATTGATGGGCTTAACAAACGACAATTTTACGATTTTGTTCAAAAGTCATTTATAATAGAGTAAAAAGACTTACACCCAAACAGTCGAGAAAGCCATAAGAGTTTCAAAACTAGTCGAATTGGACGTCCGGTATATAAGTGACTAGATGCCTTGTGTCATTGAACTCGACTTGGCAGTCAGACGTTCGCAGAGCTTTTGTGAACTGGTTTTGGCTAGCACATGAACTCGAATTCCATCGTCTCTTGCGGATCGTTATGATATAGCCATGCAGAAGGTAGCGGTGAATACTGTGTTGCTGAATGCACCGCTGTTCATAGAGCCGATTTCCGAGCTAATTCACTAGCGACTCGAAACTACAGTCCTACTTCTACAAAAACTTAAATAGAATGGTTATCCCCGCACTCGAATACTATGAAGATGTTTCCTCCTCCGATTCTTCTGATTCTTCCTCCTCCGACTTTTCTAGCTCTTCCGATTCTTCCGGTTTTTCCTTCAAGGATTCAATCTTTCCTGTGTTCTTCCTATCCCCATATGGCCCAACTGCCACAATTATACATAAATATCCAACGATCTCTCTCATATGAGGAGTACATTGATAACTCTCCACAAACTTCAAGGAGAAATACCCGCGATAAATCTGTTTGACAACCCATACGATCGTCGTGTCCGCCAAGTGACCGTTAGAGTCCCGCAGACTGTCCATATCTTTTGCTACACGAAGACCGCCACAGTCTGCGACATGATCTAGTGGTCCTTCCTCCCAGAGACTGTCAAAGTCGTGCACCTCGCGTGAGAGAACGTCATGGCAATAACCACCATAGTTCTCATCCCGATAGAGTATCCGCAGAGACACATCAATAGATAAGTCTTTACATATTTTCAACAGCAAAGCATCACTCCCTTCGAGTTCTCTCGCCAAGGAGTCAAGACCCGAATAAGGACTGAGTCCTTTCAGGTTATAACTGCGGGACAGCCCAAACCCCAAATAGCCTCCCTTAGGTAGAAGATTGGGATTGTCGAGCATGCTCATAAACGCCGCCTTCAACTGCTCGGAGTTACTATCTGGACTGGTGGGAATGTATGTAAGGGTAGGCGAGGCCATGTCATAGTATAGCCTGTAGGTCATGGTTATACAGTACCCGGAGGTGACGGGAAGGACCTCGCGTTCGACGTCGCCATGGAAGGCTACGAAGGCAACACAAGGATCGGGGTTCATGGAGATATCGTGTGCCGGGTTAACGGTCCACGTCTCGCCTGCATCACGGAGTACAAGAGAACCGCCTTCGTGAGCAGTCGGGAAGACGATCACAAGTGAACCGAATCCGCTCTCTTCACTTGGGGTGTCAACATGTGGTTCGAGGTATGAACCAGGCTCTAAGGACCATAACTTTGTGAGTGACGGACCGACTGTAGTCAGAGAAGTATAACGTACCATAAACGTTCAGCGTGTCTCTCACCAAGTGAATACTGACACCTTGCTTGTCATCGGCTATGAACTCTTGCTGGAGCAAGCGGGTGAGATTATCTGCATCGAAAATCGGACAAAACTGGTGAGTATCTAGTTTCTTTGGCTTACGAGTTCGTTCGTCGAGGATGAGTTCTTTGCTGGCACCCGATATTATTGGATCACATGTATGTGCCAACCGTTCCAATTGCTCGGGGGATACATTGCCGAAATCTATTCGACTAGATGTACAATTTGAGAGAATAAATCAAATACCAAAGATAGCAACGAGCTGCTTACCCTGCAATACTCTCATCTTTTCCGTAGAAAAGGACCAGTTGGTGTTCCTTGACGGACAAAGTACCACTGTAGTATGGTTTTCTGCCTCGTAGGATGCGCTTGATACGTTTCAATGTATGTCGTTCTGACTCCACAGACTCGGAGGGATTTAGAGGTGGTGTGCTGGGTTCAGACATGGTGTTTAAAGGTAATAGCTAGTAGATCAACACGTTATATACATACCTAAGGTCTCAGGAGACATATAATGGACGTAATGATCTCTGTTCGATAGGATCAGATAGGCTTCCTAAGTCTTTCAAGTCGTAGCCGAGATGTTCAATGCGCTCACCTCCGGAGTTTCCTGGTCATGTTAATGGACCAAACTCATCGTAAACCTAACCGTATAGGTAGGTTTTTCTTTGGTAGGCAAAATACCTCAGCGTAGAGTAGACGAGCATCGACAGTACCTTGAAGCTCGTGAGTATCAGGTCCCCTAATGACTTTCCACCAGCATAGAGGAGTGGGGGGATAAACTCCATAGTCAAAGCCGTCCACTGGCAGCTGCAATGGCTTACCGGCGGATCCAGAGACGTGAGATGAGTGTAGTAGGATCAAATTCTGGATTGTAGAAATTAGTTGTTTGTAGTACCCTGTAAGCACAAGGCTATTAGCACCATCGTTTCAAGTCAGAGGAGCTGTGTATGTATCGGACACTAGGCACGATGTCAAGTGAGACTGAGAGACTGAGAGACTTCGCTCACTCCGATGACGTCATTCTCACCTGTCAGTGTCTGTGCTAGTCAGTGGCACTACTTTGAATCTCTACCGTCTCTACCATCTCGTTTTGCGCTAGACTTTCGCAATCCTGCTATTGACGCATCCGGCTGTGATGCTCAACGTTACTGTATTCCACTACGCCCTTGTCGGGTCCTGCAATCACTTTCTCAGCAGTCTAATGCATGATAAAGACGACGGATATCTCGGACAGCGATAAAAAGGCTAGTGTTGGACGGGCTGACTGTGTATGGACTGATTTATATGAGGCTTGATATACTCAGTTCAAATTCGACTGAGAGATGCTAATATGGGCGACTCGCGGAATCTCTCATATTCCAGCCTGTCGCCACCGATACCCTCCTCCGAGTCGCATACTTCAACGGTTATCTCTGTAGTACCTGCCTTCGCCTTGGTTTTGGCGAACACGTCGCTTTCTTGTTTCTCGGTTGCTGTATACTTTACACTACAGTCCCAATCTCAGATCTCTCAGCAATACCTCTCGTTCCTAGCCCCGTTGACACCTTGTGTTCTCTTTTCTCGGCTTGTATCCAGATCCCAGAGCGGTGTACATTGAAACGCTTGGTGCCCTGTATGTACTTATAATCTTCTGAGACAACATGCGCCTCAATACAAACTGCTGGATGAGATTTCTTCTTCGAAAGGGTATCAGGACTACGCCTCTAAACAGGAAAATACTTCATTTCGAGTTTCGCTACGTTTCTTCACACGCCCCCATTCCTTTTTTCAATCCGCTCTTACTCCTTGATGACACCTCTTGGCTGCTAGAAAACACCTCGCGAATGCATAATCGTATGGACATCAATATGGTGTATCGTCTAGATACAATTTTCCCATGATACTCCGTATCAAACACCACGAGATCCTCTTCTGCGCCTGCGCACTTGACTGCGACCAACGACACCCTTGACTTTCGAGGCATCATTTGCTCTCTGGGAGCTCCTATATCCGCTATACCATTGAATCGGAATTCCGTGTGGGATAACTACGGTACTCACCGCAGCGAACTGTGGCCCGATTGCTCCCACCAAGCAAAGTTCTGATTTTCTTTTTTTGTAACATCCGACCCATATTACTGCGCCGTAGCTTTAAGATGTACTTAATCACCTATAGATCCCAGGCACTCGGACATGGCTGATCACCCCAAAATCCCTAGTGACACTGTCTCTTCAACCTCAAGGTGCGGTGTTCTTACTCCCCGCCCCTATGATGCTCTCACTCGACGACACTGATATAATCTTCTAGCATGACATTATCTATCACCGATTTCGACACCAAGAGCGATGGGGAATGGCATGCAGTCCTTCAACACCTCGCCATCTCGACCAAGAAATACGAAAGTCTCTCCAAGAGAAATACTTCCGAAAAGGAACGAACCTCTCTTGAAATCCTTTCTCTCCTGCGACGTGCCTCAGAGACTCACCCCGACGAGCATGTGCGGGACGCATTCCGAAGGGAAGCTGATGCATGGGAGAGGGGAGATAGGAAGACGAAGAAGGACCTCCGTCCTCTCAAGTTATTCCTTCAAGGGATCGGGCTCGTCGTTATTATGCCCTTCCTGATGGCTGGTGCTCTCTTGCACGGCACGGGGAAGATAATTTCGTCCATGGGGAATGTGATGGCACTTGGTCAACTCAATAAGTTCGTGAAAGGTACCATCTTGGAGTAGCCAGGTGAGCTTCTTTTGTTTTTGTTATATCATTGTTTTTCATGATAAACCGATATCTTTTCCAAGGAGCATGGATCGCTACGAGGCGGGAGACCCGTGGCTTCTCACCGTTCTAACTTCTAGGAAATGTTTGTAATAATAGTGTTGAATACTTGATGATATTCAATGTACTCCATGGAGATTGCGGATCGACAGGTTATGCACAAGAGAAATTGAAACGGTACCATTCGTTTCTTCTCCGTTCCAAGATCAATAGGGATATAGACGAGAAGGAATCTCTTTTTCAATATATGTATAACATAACCCGATGTTCAGTATTCATTGGAAATACTGCCATAAGTCTCATCGTGACTGAAACTGGTATTTACTATAAGAAAGTTTGTTATACCTCGAAGAGTACTTGCTGTGCACCTTCATACCATCGTTGCTATACTTGTTTACCTTGTATTCGTAAATGATAAAAATGCGGATGGGAGGTTGCACTATATACTTGGAGATCACTGTGGAGTTGGACTTTTCCGACATGATATTCAAGGGAAAATGGTGTTAGACGTGTTTACATGACATGACCATGACAAACTTTGAGACTAAGCCTAGCTCTGCGATCAATCTTGGCTACCTTTTTTGAGATTGGGGAATCTCCACTATTTATTCATCGAGGTATTATCGAAAACGTAGGTACAAGAGATAGGTACCCACATACGGTGGAACAAACATCAAGGTTTTAGGCTCAGTATGCACAACGCCATAAAAGGCAGGCACTCTAAGATATAATACGAACAAACAACATGGCCACAGAGCCGTCACTGCCAGTGCCACTTCCTTCCGAGTCTGTCCTTATCAATCCATTTCAACATCTTATAATCGTTCGGTGTCATCATATACCACTCCGAAACATCACCCTTATCAAGTGTTTTCCTTCTACTCAGTAACCCTGGCTATTGAATTCTTTACCAACCCTTTGGCGGTAAGCAATACGCACTCGCTCTGATGCACACCATGGTGGTTATGATCGCATCGACATCATAGTGTTCAGAACATTATCACTCCAATGGCCTTCCACAGGAATTGGTCGACCAGGTTATCGATCACTTATGGGATGACAAACGATCCCTCGGTGCATGTTCATTAGTATGCTCATCATGGCTTCCTGAGGCACGATTCCATCTCTTTCGAAAAATCACACTCGATTTCTCTCATCAAAGTGCAAGGGAGCTATACCTTTTCATCGGAATTCTCTGTTCCCGTACTCAAGAGATGAATATCGGGGGACTGCGTATGACGCTGGAAGAACTCACAATGTTGGTGTCCAAGATGCCCATGCTCCAATGTATTCGTCTGTTCAAATTGCATCTGGAGACTGAAAAAGACCCGATAATCCCCGCTTGCCCCTCCGTACGAGAGATAGTCTTGGACGAGATATTTACACATCCATCATATCTATTCTCGCCTCTGTTCCTAGCCTTCCCGAATGCTCGTAACATCAGGTACTATCCCGGAACCTTTGTCAATCCGCAAACAACACTCCCAACCGAGTTTTCCCTGGAGTATTTGGAGGTCCACTACGATGTATGGCCGTTCCCTCCTCGGCCTTACCATCGACCACGAACTCCGCTTCCACGAACACGGAAAGTTCGCCCTCAAGAAGGGACTACACTGGGCAAACCAATTCCGACGTCTATCGAACACTACCACTGGCATGCCCCCAGCTTGTGCACGCCAACTCTACCTCGCTGTTGCTGTCCCACGCATGCTATACGCCGCTGACTTCTTTTGCCACCCTGTAGTGTCACGCACGAAAGACCACGACTTCAAGATCCGCACACCAGCGATAGTCAAGAAGCTCTCAAGAGTACAACGTCAAGTAACCTCGCAGATAGTAGGAGCTATGAGAACCACGGCGACAGACGTTATGAACGTACACGCTAACCTCTTCCCTTTTGACATACTTGTAGGAAAGGTGATTGCAACATCCGCGGTCCGACTCGCGACAAGACCCCCTTCCCACCCCCTCTACCCCCACATCCAAAGAGCAGCGCGCGGCTTAGTTAGACACCATCCTTCCCCCATTCACCACATTTTTCACACTTTCAACATCTCAAAAAATATAGAAAAAATAGAAGTACCCAGAACCGACCTAACCCCAGTATGGACCCCACCATTCAAAACCATCATTCCACGCAACAAGGAGAAAGCTACGGAGTCAGCCAACCAATGCAGAGCAGAATACCATTTCTTCTCAGACGGATCTATGGTTGACGGAGGCGTAGGCGCAGCAGCGATAGTAGAGAGATGAAAACGAGGGCTCGACAAAGGTTACAGCATGTTCAGAACCCTACGATACCACCTAGGGAACGACAACGAGCACACCGTCTACGAGGCAGAGGCAGTCGGAATTATTCTAGGACTACACCTAGCAAAGAACATCCCGAAACTCAACCAGCTACCCCTATTCCTTGACAACCAAGCGGCGCTCAAAGCCCTACGCAACACAAAGTCACACCCGGGCCAATACCTCATCGACCAAATCCACTCACAAGTAAAAGCAGCGCTAAAGAAAGACAAGCACCTGCCAATCACTTTCCAATGGTCACCGGGGCACAACGACATCGAGGGCAACGAAACGGCAGACTCTGAAGCAAAGAAGGCAGCTAGAGGTGATAGCAGCCCCACACACCTCCTTCCCCTCTTCCTTCGAAAGCAACTCCCCATCAGCGCGTCATCCGCGAAACTCAACATCGTCACTGAGTTAAAGAACAACGCAAAGAAGGAATGGAAAGCATCAAAGAGATTCAGACACATCTCCGGCTACGATCACACTCTCCCATCTGCTAGCTTCATCAAACTCTCGAAGAAAATCAGGAAACACAGATCCAGCCTGATCTTCCAACTTCGCACCGGTCACGTTCCCCTGAATCGCCATCTATACCATCTCCAGAAAGCCCCGTCCCCAACATGCCCATCATGCAATGATGCCAACGAAACGGTCGACCATTTACTCACACAGTGCAAGGCATACAACCACCTTCGATCAGGCTTACGTGCTCGCTTCCGTGGTCGCTCCCTCACCACCCCCCACATTCTCGCTACTAGAACGTTAAAGAATGCTGACAACCGCAACGCACTCTTTATGTTCATAAAAGCAACAAAGCGATTACAAAACACGTACACGAAGCTAGACCAACCAGATGGAAACACCCCTTAGCCTTTATGCATTACGCATGCACTCCAACCGTTGCCGGTCAGAAAAAGAGATTTGTACTATACGGTAGTTGAGTGGTCACAGCAAACTACCGACAATAAAAAGTCTTTCTGCAGAGAGATCTTGGGTGAGACGTTACACCGAATACTCCCTGTCGTTCGATGGACTAGGATAGTTTGACTGTCTTGCCCGCTTGTCGTCAAGATCTGACAAGAGTTGTTCAACCGGTAAGGGTTTGAGTTGGTTATAGATCAGAACTGGTTAAGGTCCTGACTATAGGTGGGTGGATGGGGGGATAGGAGAGTAGCGTAAGATGTCGTTAGGTAACGTGAAGTGACTTGAGGTAACTTGAGGTAGCTTTGAGATGCTTATACGAAGGCTTATACTCTGACTGAAACTGACTGGAACACTGAAACTTTGTGGGGTAAACTGTGGGAATTTAACCTCTAACCGTATGCTAGAGGGGACTCTCCTCTTACTCTGAGGGGTGCTCAGAGGGGGAAAAGGTTTTTATGTACAAAAATCTGAGCTCCTTATATACTATTTGGACCCTGGGCCATCGACCAATCAGATTCATCCATCAATTTCTGACTAATCATTCCCTTTTGTCCTAGAAAGTTCTATCCCTTTCCACTACTTTCTTTCCTGTTTCCACTAGGTTCTTTGTCCTTCCATTGCCTGAGTTGGATGCTTGTCTAATCGAGATGAATGTTCTAAGGGTTTCTATGCCATGTGGCCTTCTGTCTGTGACTTGGTACCCAGAGCTCTTGAAGATTCTGGCTACTTCTGCTGGGTTCTATGATCTTCTCGCAGGTTCTGCCTAGGCCTTGGAGATTCTGAGAGGTTCCGTGAGCTTCCTTCTGGGACTGGGAGTCTAACATATCCTTTCATGGACATCCTACCCTTGATAGGGTGAGCTTATTCCAGTTATTCTGCTTGTTTTATCTGAGAAATCGACCTGTCTATGCACTGATCAACTTCAGTGCGTGACACCGTCAATCATCAACCTCTGCCAACGGACTTATGCTGCCAACCAACGCTGCCACTCCTACACCGCGTCTCCCCTTCCACCCCCCCCTCTCCATACCTCCCACATGACACGTAACACTTTCTTCCTTCCCCCCACCCAATTGGATGTACTCCCCCATTTTCCCTTCTCCTCTCGTATTCTTCAATAGTTTTTCTTCGTCATCTCATCTCTTTTTTAGTTAGCAACCCTCCCCCTTTCCGTCGTCGCACCACTACCGTCCCTACTTCCTTACACTGACCCGCGCTCGCTCTCACACACCCGCTCTACACACACGCAATCACCTCAACCCGTCACCGCCCGTCGTCATCGTCGTCATCGCCGCTCTCACATGCTACTCTTACACCCCGCGCACCCACTACTCATCTGTCTCAACTCCGCACCGCGACTAGACACCGCCCCTTCTTACTACAATCTTCTTCTCGCACCCTCTCACAACCCCACATCTGCATAGAACACCTCCCTTAAATTATTTTCTACTCAGCTTAATTCTCTTATCTTACCCCCTCTTAATATACTCCTAGAACGCCAACGCATCACACCCTCCCCACCCCTTTTCCCTTCCCTCCGTCTCCTCACCGGGACAGAATCCGCACAACCCCACTTCCTAGCCTCGCTTTAGGGTCCCAGCGTTCGCTTCTCTTTTTCTTACTCCCCTCGCCTTATGTTTACGTACCCCAGCAGTTTTCGAACCCCTACCGCGCTGGTAATGTCTTACATAGCCTCGTAGCTGAACAAGACAATAAACACCGATAAAAATAAAATAAAATAAAAAAAATGGCCGTTCCCATTACTAAACGACTTGCACCTAACAGCAAGCAAGAATACCTTGAGAGGTCTCGGCCTTAATGCGTCTCCTCAATGTCTTCCAGTGCTTCAACGCTTCCCCCTGGAGATGAGGAGTAATATTAATTATCTCCGCTTAGAGCTACATGCACGCATGAAAATACGAGAATACGTTCATCAGGAAAAACCCAAATCACTTTTTAGTACTATAAAATCACTATCACTACTATCAGACTACTATCAATACTATTTTTTTCCTACAGTTACTAAATTCATTAGCAAATTACTATTCTCACTATGCAAACTATATATCTTTGCATATAAATAATAAAATCTATATTATATAAACTAGTTATTATAATTATAATATCTGCAAAATAGTTGATAACTTACTTTGAAATATTAGAAAAAATCCTTTTGTCTGATGTGTGCTAATTGAAATTTACTCAATTGTAATAGCTCTAGTTGAATTCTAATCTTTCTCAAATTTCTAATAATATCTAATAAAAATATTATTATAGCTATACTAACCTTGTCTATTATTTTTCAGCATTACTAATTGCAAAATAATTTTGTTAGACTATAATATTTATTAATCTTGCATATTATTTCTTACAGTTTTTGTTATACTGACTGCACAATAAGTGTACTAACTCTAGAGAAATGTAATATTTATCTTGAGATTATCTGATCTATTTTTACTACTATTGTACACTGTCTCTCACTTTATTGACCACAAAGTAGCTTTTCTAACTGTAAAACAATTACTAGCCATAAAATAATATCATCTAAAATATATTAAAAATAAATAATAGTATTGAATGTAGCTTTATTAGTGAAATTGTTGATATAGAATATGTAACATTGCTCTAGTATAGTAGCACTGGTCTATAACCTGAAAGCTACTATATCAAAATATACATTAGGAAAAATATCTTTTTTAAATTAGCATTAAATTAGCACTTTTATTTGCTATTGATACTTTGAAATACTATATAAAATTAGGCATTTCCCTTATATTGCTAATTGAATTTAATTAAAATATGATTATTTGATTTTTAGCCAAAGACTTCTATAATTTTTACAGCTATATTCTACTATAATAATTACCCACAAAATAATGCCAGGAATCATATCAAATTTGATGTCAACTATGAATATAGCTAAGCTGGTTGTATAGTACAGTAGATTAGTGCTTTTTAGATACCTGAAATTGAAACTAAACTTTGACAAATTGAAGCTTCTAAATATTTCTCTCAATTTCTGTAAAAGTAATTCTAAGATAGCTGATAAAGTATCTATAATTTTGACATATGAATATCATATTCAGAATCTCCTCAAAAATCCGGTTCTAATGATATATAATATGTCCCTATAATGTAGAGAAACAGCAAGGATTCTCAAGTTTTAAGTTGCTTGGTAGATTGAAGATAGTCTGGGACCAATATAATCATATCTCGTGTTCCTGTGATCCGATCAGCGCCATTGAGGGTGCGTCGGAAAGCCCCGGATCATGGCTTTCCAACGCCGCCTCAAGCGCCCTGCCACGTCGCCATTTGACTTCGAAACTTCGCCCACATCCTCTCTCTCTCTCTCTCTCTTTCCTCCCATGTCTCTTCTCCTTTTGCTGCTATTCCTTTTCATCCTATCTTTGTTTGCTTTGAGTATGTACTTCACACTACCTTCTGGTACCCTATCCACCTATTCTCACTGCTTTTTGGTGCAATATTCAATGTTTTGGTAAGTCATTAAGCTATTTTACTTTTAATTAGACCTTCTGATATTCAAGTTCAAGTTTCCTTATCTTTGTCAACTCAATGTAAGCTCTTTGCATCTTCATATCTTCATATCATCTGCTCATAGACTCTTTCAGTGCTATCTTTGTCTATATATCCCCTTTTGTTATTGTTAGCACTATCTTATTGTAATTGTTTTACTGTATTTCAAATAAAATTGACTTTTGCTGTTCTCTAATTTTGACTTGAGAGAAATGAAAATAGAGAGAAATATTTCTAAAAAGTGCAAACTAGTGGAAAACTAGTGCTCTGATAGTACTTTGATAGTGCTTTAATAGTACTTCAAATAGTGGGGGGTTTGTAATTAGTGGAATCCTGACTATGTTGACTATTTAGCACTATTTAGCACTATATTGTACTAAATACTGAATTGGGTTTTTCCTGATGTTAGAGTCGTACCATGTAAGTGGAAGAACCTTTCCCATGTCAGATCTAACGGGACTCATCTCACTCTGCTATTCTAGCCATTTTCTCGACCTTCCCGGACCTCAAGCACATTGCACTTGTTTTCCGTATGACAAGCCAGTTTCTCACATCCCTTGAGGGTCAGCTGGATACCCTTGGGGCGTTACCCAAGGATTTGCGATCCCTTACGATCGAGTGTGACGTGGATAGTAATCAGGATTCCCTTTCTGCGTGCTCAGTTATGTGGAAGGAGCTAGACTCTGTTATACACCGATGTTCAGCATTGAAGTCAGTGCGTTGCTTGAAACGCCACCCAGGTTTGCATTCTACATGCGCCTTCTCTGTGGACATCCAGCAATATATACGTGGACTGTTACCGACGTTGAATGCGAGCGGATTATTGCGCTTCAACTAACTTGGGCTGCCGTGTATGTCGTTTCTGTGTTACATCGAGAAGAAGCCACGATATAGTCCAAAGAGACGGCATAGATGGAGTACATTCAGAGAGTATGTAGTCGATATATGGTTGCCACAGACGTTTACGAACAAATAGGAATGAAAAGGAGTGTGATGAATGTCTATGGGCCCCTCAGGCTCCCGTTACCCGCGCCCAGAGTAGGCCAAAGAGATAGCACTCTGTGGTATGTTTGTAAATGGAAACTCATTATTTTAATAGTGAGACTAGCAAGACATGCATTCGCGAGTTACAGCTAAGATCATAACGATAGGCCCCTCCCCAAAATTTCATTCGGACCCGCTTACACTGGCGACTGCAGCCGAGTGGCACAGGCGCGCAGTTCTTATCGTCTGTTTGTCACGTTCGCATCACGCTCGTGTTTCTCCTCTCAAGTTATTGTATTACTGCACCACTATGCGTCGACACATACCAAAAGAATACAAGGAGATTGCGTTGAACATGGTCCTTAACCACCATCTTTCCCATGCTACAGTACACCAACTCACAGGTATCAGCATTCGGTCTATCAAACGACTCATACACACCTTCCGTCACACAGGAGGAGTTATACGGGTGCCAGCAGGCAATGGTCGCCCTCGTCATCTCAATGCTATGGAAGTTGCAGTGTGTAGCTTCCTTTTTCTCCTGTTCTATTGAACTCACATGTGTGCAGTTCCTTATAGGATGTATTGAGCGACAGCCTGATATGCTCTTGTCAGAACTACAGATTGAGCTTCGGGAAGTTTTCGGGACACGGGTCTCAAAGGATACAATACGGCGTACCCTTCGGCGGAAGGGCTTTACAATGAAACGTGTGAGTCTCATCAATCTGCTTTCCATAATATGTATCTCACAGTGTCTAGGTTACACGCCCTGCAATTGAACGTAATGAGAATGTTCGTGCCATGTACAAGTTTCGTATAGGGGATCGTTACCTGCCTGAACAACTTGTATTTGCAGACGAGAGTCACTTTAGCCGGCTTACTCTTCGAAGACAATACGGGTGGGCTCCGCGAGGTCACCGTGCACGGAGACGTGACTTCTTTGTCCGTGGAAAACGGTACGTCTATAACATTGAGTAAACTTCAAGATAAGAATCATCTGAGTTTCTTTCTAGCTATTCCATTCTCCCCGCCATCTCACTTGATGGAGTTGTCCACCTCGCAGCCCAAGACCACTCGTTTTCAGGCGATGAGTTCTGACGATCGTTCGATAGATCTCAATGAAAAACAAACAAAACAAACAAACAAAACAAAAACTAATCTCAGAGAGACTATCTCACTTCTACGCTTCCTGGACCAGACGCAAGGTCAGAGGTTGAGCGCAGCGTTCGTTTGTGGTTATGTATGACTTAATGTTCTTCTCACACGCTTAGGCTTACCCGTTTGGTAAACGTAAGACTTAGTTAAGAGTTGGGAGTAAAGTTAAAGATATATTGAGTTTTTAGAGTGTAAGTGAGTGCTACAAGTATCAGACCTGCAGACTTAGTGACAGTAGACAGTAACACTTAAAACAGTAACAAATGACAACAGTACTTCAGTAAGAGGACGTTTTCCTCTGAGGACGGGTTCCTCCTTTGCTGTAATGTGGAAGGGATCTATTTATACAAAGTTTGGCGGGGGATTTCAAAGCAAAGAAAGCATTGTTCTGTTCAAACAATGAGAAATGAAGCTACGATAATGGAAGAAAGTGCATTGTGGGTCTTTACATTGTCTGTGCTAAAAAGGAAATAAAACAATGGGGTTTGATCTCTTTCACTGTCTTCTCAGACTTATTTGTTATCTGCATTTGGGGAACAAAGAAAAACCACGTGTTTTAAACTAATTCTAGGTTAAACGACAACATAATGACTACTCAGCAATCATAACGGCACAAGTCAAAAAGAAGGAAAGCAAAAACAAACGAGAGTGAAAGCAGTCTGAAAGAAACAGATTTTAAGCAAAGTAAAAAGAGTCCAAGTGGGATCAGCGAAACACTACTAAAGGGGCAACGATAAACAGTATTTGAGACAACCTAACAACATTATAGCAAGAAAAGAAAAAATAAGGAGAATTTAAACAAGACCATTGATACCCTTAACCTCGTCACTGTCGATGGACTCGACAGGAGTTTCCACCTCATTCTCCTCGTTCCTAAAGACGTCTAGCTCGATAGCGACTTTCTCGATGGTGACTGTCACCTCCGCCATCCTGGCAGGCGAAAATGGTCGAGTCGATTGAGACCCAAAGCTCAAACGAAGGGTTGAGAGGTCAGGCTCTCGACTGTCATAGACAGGGTCTTGCTGTGGCGGTACATAAGGAGTAGGAGGGTCTTCGAGACACCTCTGGTATTGTCGTATTAAATTAGACCTAAAGAAAGAGATTAGAACTTTCATTCAACACCATGACGTGTGGGTCATCCGATCCATTCTTAGCATCATCGTCCCCGATGCTGAAAAATAAGGACTTACTTGTAACGTCTGTCAACAATCAACTTCTCCAACCATTTAGGAATAACGATGTTTAAACCGCACATCCTATGAGGTCCAAGGAACTTAGTGTCATGGGCGAATTTGTAGTGAACGATCAGGTCCTTTGGAACGAAGACTGGGTGTGAATCGTAGAAAACATTGGTGGGTCGGCCAAGCCAACCAGTGACTTGAACAGTGAGATTGGAGTGAATAGTAGTAACACCGACACAGAAGAATAACCCGAGATCTTCTTCCAGGAGGTAGTACCATTTACCGGATGTAAACTCGATCGTTAACCCAGCGAATATGTCCAAGTTTACGAAAGTGGGAGTAGTGTATGCATTGTCGTGCCATTCGATTCTTTCAGGATGAAGAGAGGTGTCCTTGATGTCTTGACTGGTAGGCTTTGGACGATCGGTTCTGTTCATTGGGAGAAGTGATGGGCGAGCAGAGCAGGGAGTAACAGGGACAGAGGAGGGGATGTTGAGCCTGGCGAGGAAGGATTCCATCATAGTGATGAGCAGTAGGTGTGTCGGAGCAGGGTAGGTTTTGAGAACAAGAGAGGTTTCAGAACGAGGTCAGTTTAGAAGTAGTGGAGAAAGGATGAGTTGGCACGGCTTGGTCCCTCTACGGTTTCCAGTCTGGGTCCTCTGCTTCACTACCCGAATCCTTCATTGAATCGCCAGATTCAGAATTCGATCGATCTGACTCTGGATCTGATGAATCTTCATAGAATAGATCTTGAGGCACACGCGGTTGATATGGAAGAAGCCGAAAGGCCGCGACTCCTTTCTTTAAGAAGGTTCCATCAAGTTCTTGCAGTA
Organism: Cerrena zonata; assembly: GCA_038087015.1. Taxonomy (NCBI): domain Eukaryota; kingdom Fungi; phylum Basidiomycota; class Agaricomycetes; order Polyporales; family Cerrenaceae; genus Cerrena; species Cerrena zonata. The sequence goes on along the minus strand of JASBNA010000092.1, from coordinate 9,772 downwards.
CGTATGATCCGCCAGTTGTGCGCCTATGGATTCTGAAGGGTCCAAAATAACGGGGGGCTGATTTACTTGGCAGATCTGTATCACGTTCTTTGGAATTTCTTACTAAGACCAAATCACCTTTCTTTAGAGGCTTCTTTCTAAGTCGATGAGCAAAGCGCTTCTCAAACCGATCTTTTGAGACTAGTCTTGACCGCCTTATTGCCGCTGCGGCCCGTTCCAAATCATCTTCGCGCTTATCAAGCTGACGCATCCTAAGTGCTAGGAGATCGGATGTCTTCATCCGATAACGATATCCTGTGACCATAAACGTGGCTTCAGTGAGGTCAAATGGGAGAACTGGTTCCACTCCATGAAGTAGATAAAAGGGACTGAATCCAGTGACACGACGTGTTGTAATTCTTTCTGCAAAGAATGCTAGATGGACTCGTTTTGGCCACTCTTCAATATTTCCCTTGCAGTCCTTCATTATGCTTTCTCGTATGGCAAAATGCCCCTGTTCAACAACTCCATTGGCATGCTTATTGTAAGGTGATATCTTGATCTGGGGAATCCCATATCTTTTCAGAAGACGTCGGAAGGCTTTGGCTACTTCTGATCCATTATCGGTCACTACCTCTGCTATGTGACCATATCGGCAGATTATTTGTTCCCAAAAGAATTTTGATAAGTGCTTAGTACTTATTTTTCGCAGGGCTCTACCTTCCGCAGCATGACTGAGATCGTCACGAGCTGCCACAATATATCCATATCCGCGTACTTTAGTCATGTGCATCACGTCTACGTATATTTTGGAGAACAAGGTAGCGGGGATCTGGATGGTAGGTGAAATTTCAACTCGCTTAGTGCTCCAAAGCTGACATTGATGGCAGGTTGCCACATGATGCTTTACGTCTTGATACATTTGGGGCCAGAAGAATCGATCACGCAGATGATAATAGACTCCGTAGACTCCCCGGTGACCGAGTTTCTCATGTGCATGCTTCATGATCGATAGACGCTTATTCATATCAAATATAACTAAAAGAGGAGTGCGGTCTGATCGTCTCTTGAACAATAAAGTCCCACGCATGAAGAAGTGCGCCGCTCGCTTGAGAAACCGTAGCTTGGCCTTAACGTCAGTTCCAAACTCTGGGATCTGTAGTGTGAGAAGATATCTCCTTATGTCCCGCAGATTACGTTCTTGTTTTGACTCAGCTGACAGATAGGATGGAAGTGTCTTGTAAGCTTGCTTATCACAGATACTCACTAGGTAAGATCGTACGTCAAGTAATTCTTCAGTGATAGCTTCATCCTTTTCCCATTCGTCAACTTCTTCCCAGTCTTCTTTGGTCGGCTCTTTACGCGATAAGGCATCCGGTCCTCTATGCTTGTCAGCAGGCACATGTTTAAGTTCGAAGTCGAAAAGCAGGATCCCTTGAATCCATCGGTTGATTGAAGCGTTTGGTTGTAAATCAGGATTATTGAGCATTTCCTTGATATATTTTGCATCAACTTCAAGGATGAGCTTCTTGATATTGAAAAGGAATAAGCGCCAGTGTCTTAGAGCTCGATAGACTCCGTATAGCTCCAACTTTGGCTGACTATATCTTGCTTCGCGTTCATTAAATGGCAATGAACCATAGCGAGCTGGTATTCTTTTACCTGCTTCATCGAGCTGAGAAAGAATGAATCCTACAGCAATAATACTTGAGTCAACTGACATGAACACTGGACGATCAACCGTATAGTCGATAGGTTTAAGCGCTGGGGCTGATGTAACCAACTCTTTTAGTCTATCAAATGCTTCTTGACGCTCAGGGGTCCATACGAATTCCACATTTTTCCGAACTAGCTCCGTCAGAGGTCGTGTGATCTTAGAATAGTCCTTAATCCAAATTCGCACAGTACCGCATAGACCTAGAAAACCTCGAACATCCTTGACAGTTTTGAGTGTAGGCCAAGCAAGTATCTTGTCAATTTTAGTCTCTTCAGGAATTCTACCTTCAGGCGTACATTTCTGACCTAATATAATGACTTCCCGTCTACAGAGCTGTATTTTCTTAGCTGAGAAAGTAGCACCGCATTCGGCAATTCTATGTAGAATCCTATGTAGATCAACAGCATGTTCCCATATAAAACGGCGAATTCCAGGATTTTCTTCTAAGACTTCTGGCGATCCATTCTTATCGAGATACTGGGTAGTAGGTCCTTTAACCGGCATATCATCGATAAAGATATTAGCTTTGTGAGGAATCTCATCAGAAAGAACAAAAGACATGCATCTTTGGAACTCCGCGGGAGAATTTGTGAAGCCTTGAGGAATGACAGTGAGACGTAATGTGCCCAATGGAGTAAGGAATGATGTCATATCTCTACTTGATGGGTGGATAACACGTGCGTCAAATCCTGAAAATAAATCAAAAACGGAGTAACATTGACATCCTGCATAAGGTTCTACAAAGTCGTCCATAATAGGGGGGCTACCAGCATCACGAACAGTCACTCGATTTAATGGTTGAAGGTCATGGACCAAACGTAAGTTACCGTTTTTCTTGAGAACACAGAAATATTTTGACCTATAGGCTGATTGACTTGGTTCATACAAACCACTTGTTATCTTGGCTCGAATGATCTCTATGACTCTATCCTTGATGCCAGGAGGAATAGGGATATTTTTCTCCATCCAGGGGATATGTGGAACAACAGGAATAATGTAGTCTGAGAAGTAGTCTCGTCGTAGAGTACCGCGATCTTCTTCTGTAAAGGCCAAGACTTTCTCATTGATCCTAAGAATATTCAGAAAAAGTTTCTCTTCTTCAGGCCAAAGAAATCCTTCAGGGTTGATATCCAATTCCAGTATACGTTTTTCAGTAAGTTTTTCTGTAGGTACGAACACAGGAGGGTTCGGCGAAAGAGGAGTCAAAGTCAGTAAAGGATCTGAAGGAATCGTATAAGTTCCTTTTGCATCGTCTGGGTATATTCCAGGTACCGGCTTGATTTTACGATCGACTCGCTTGTAAGCTGTATTAGAAGATGGAGGTGAGCAGTTCATATCAGCAGAAACATCGTAATCTTCGATGTAAAAATGAAAACAACTAAGTTGGATAGTCTCTGGCCCTTCAAAATTTTTCTTACTAAGTCTGAAAATTTTACCTAAGTTATTTACTTTAGAAAATGTCACACAAATCACACCGCAAAACATATAAAACACCAGAATAATTTTTATTAAACTAAGAAAAGAAATGGTCATGACTACAGGTATAAGATGAGTAGTAAGGTATAGGTACATATGTACATGGGTAAAAGTACTCGACATGGGTATAAAGTCATGAGGGCAGAGGAAAACAAGATAAAAACAAAAGAAATGAGTCAGGAAATGTCCGTAGTAACATAGAACCATATACATAAAGTTAATCTGAGACGTAGGGAAAAAGAGTAAGAAAAAATAAAATAAAAACATAAATGAAACGGACGTACTACTCACGAAACGGCCGTACACACATTGGGCAGCGTCGGCGGTGCTCGGTGTATTCGTCGAGTTTTTCGTCGAAGATCCCGCATAGGTAGGTGTCCAGGTTGGTTTGGAGTTCCAGCATAGCGTCGGAAACGAGGGTTTGAAATTGTTCTTGGACTTCCATACGGAAGTCGAGAACGAAGTCTTCGCGTTCGGTTTCGCGGTCGGATGGGGTTGGCGTAGGGGGGATAGAGGATCGAAAGAAGTAGGCGGTCGGCGTGGTAGCACGAGAAGAGGCAGGGTCGACCTCGATGTCGAAGATCGAGGTCGAAATCGATTCGTCGTCGTCAGAGGTCTCGTCGTTATAGAAAACGTCCGTAAGGGAGGGGGTGGTTGGCATCGAGTATGGAATAGAGGGGTTAGGCGGCGTAGGAGAACGAAGACAACGAATGAAGTCGTCGAGGTCGTAAACGACCGACGCTTCTTCGTCGTTCTGGCTATAGACGGAAGGGGAAGAGGGTGTCGTGGTGTCGTAGAGGTCGTCAGAATCGTCGTCGAAGAACGATCGTTCTTCGTATTCGACGACGGCGGGGTCTCGTTCGGGCATATCGAAGGTAAATGAGGGTCGTGGTGGGCTGTTCGGTACGAACTCGTATGGGGGTATGTAGATTTGTACCGGCGGGACTGCATCGTGTCGATACTTAGAAAAATCGAAAAGAAACCGAATTTTTTGTGACATACCGTAAGTGTTAGTCGATTCCGTGACATCCTCGCTTTGTTGTTCTGTCTCTATCTCCTGAAATCCGTATGAAGTTCGCGGGGTTTCGTTCGAAGACGTGTCTTGAGGCCAAAAAGAACTGTCAAAGTGGGTCGGTGGGTTGTTATGAGTCGTAGAGAGCGCGAAGTAATCGCGCGAGGTATCGAGCATAGAGGGTAACGTTGGAGAGTCCGGGTATGCGAGGACTTCGGGGGCTTCGTAGTGATCGTTTCGTCCTAACGCGGCTTCGTGTAGGGAGTCCAGTACGTTTTGATCGACTCGAAGTCGATCCGGGGATCCTGGGGTCGGTGGCTCGTCGTTATAGGTGGGGGACGCATTTCGTAGGTCGGATGGACTAGCGTCGATGTCGTAGGGTCGAGGACGGGTGGTTCGCGGTTTCCGGTAGGTACGAAGTAATCGTGTAGGTCCGTCCGTGAAGTCTTCTTGTATAGTAGACAGAGTTTTGACGAATAGGGACGAGGGGAATCGAAGGGGACGTGTAAACCCGGTGTTGAATACGCGTGAATATTCGTTGTCGACAGAGAGAGCTGGTGGGTACGAAAAGGCGAAGGGATCGTTGAAAACGATCGGTTCGGCGCTGTTTTCGATAATGAGGGGAGTGGGGGGATCAGCGTTCAAGGTTGTCGGTTCGATGGGCTCGAAATTCGTTGGGAGTGGTTCCGGTTGGTCGAGGTAAGTCCTAGCCAGTTGTATCATAGAATCGAGGATTTCAGATAACGACCGAGGACGTTGTTCGTCGACATCGATCGGTTCCTTGACGGAATCCAAACCGACTTCGACGAGCGTGACCTCGTCGTTACCCGTAGTCCATTGTCCCGCTGGGGACGCGTGTTTGTCGATGACGGAAAGGGGGGAAGGGATCGAAAATGGCTCGTTCGACACGAGACGGTCGAACGGCCGTGGTGTGCCTTTAGTTTCGTCTTGGTAAGTTCTTTGTTGTTTCGTGCCTTGATACGACTCTTTTCTTACCGTTCCTACCACCTAAGTGGTATTCACGTAGGTCCGTCCATCGGTCTGAGTTCTCACCAGACCGGGACTTGGCGCGGTTTGCTAGCGCGGCATTGTCGAAGGGTCCGGGTAAGGTCGGGGGGGCAGAAGCGGGACGAGGTGGTTGAGGAGAGAGATAAGCAGAGAATAGAGAGTCCGGCTGTACAGTAGGGTCCCAAATGACAAACGCGTTAGAGTCATAAGGCTCTTCGGCATCGTAAACGTAGGCGCTAAAGGGGGAAAGCGGTGCGTCGACTTCCATTTCGGGCATCAAGTAGTGATCGGGAAGGAGTAAGTTGGCGTTGAGTTGCTCAGGTGGGTTCAGTAAGGCTTGGGATGTGTTGGGGGAACTTCCCTCAAGTCCGGGAGGGGTATATATATCATTTTCTGATATATTGTTCTGTTCTAAGTTGAATTGTTCCGATGTACAATGAACTTTTCGCTGAGTGAGGCTCCTAAAACATAATAAATTGTATTTCTTTGCACTCAAAACTTGATCCTTTGTCCCGGGAAGGTCTTGTTTGGCCAATAAATCGCTCACAAAACTCTTCGAGCCTGCTATTGTGCCATCAACTTGATTGTTGTCCCAGAAATAATTATTTTCGAATTTCTCCTTAAATTTTTCATGCTGTTTTTCCAAATTTAGGGATGGCCTTAATATGGGGAACTCAATTTCTGGAAGGTTTATGGCAATTGGAGTCTGTAAAATTCGTTCTCTTCTTAGCTCTGCAGGGGTTAGTCTTCTATTGTCAGTGGCAATAAAGACAGGCTGAATCTGTGGTTTTAAACCCTTATTTTTCCATTTAATTGCTGATTTCCCTACCTCATTCATATGTTCATGAATCTCCTGGGATATTTCTGAGGCTGATCGGACTGATATTGTGTCATCTGAAATGAGCGAAGGCATATCATCGAAGTCTGAGTTATTGTCTCCAATGGTCCTTTGAATCCCTTGAGGTAAGACTTGAATTATATAGGGGTCTGAACTGGGTTCGCTGGAGGAATATCCATAAGGATAAATGGGTATAGGAGAGGCTAGGTCTTTAAGAACTTTGAGAGAGAGTATTTCTTCAAAATCTGAATTAAATTCAGGATTATTGCTATCAAACATACTTGATGACCAGTATCTCAGCTTCTCAAATCTTTCCTCGACTGACTCTTCAAATTCTGAAGTGTTATCTTCACACATTGTGCTGTCTTCATTATCGTCAACAAGAGAGGGGGTTGAACAAATAGAGCGCTCAGGTGTTGGGACTTGTATATCCATGTGTTCATCGATGGTATCCTGATCATCAAATGATCGATCGATCGAAAGGGAATTTGAATTGTCAACAGAGGGAACAGAAGTGGGGTATAGGATCTCTGGGCTTTCATATGAGATTGTTGGCATAGAATCTTGGTAGTTACAGGGTATGGCATGTTCTTTGAGACATGGGGGTAAAAACGTAGGTACGCTTGACCTGATCGCTTAAATAAAATGGCTTGAGGAGAGTCTTCTGTTGTGAAGGATCCAGAAATTTCAACATTAGGCATGTTCCAATCTTCATAAACACATCCTTCCCAACTACCAACTGTTTCTAAGCTGGCACTTGAGGTAGGGATTGATGCAGTATGGTGATCACTTTGAAAGAATTCTGCAGGCATTCCATTAGATTCAGAGATCTTCTGGAGGGTATCATTGTTGTTTAAGAAGGGATCCCAAATAACTGTAGATGAGCTGAGAGGACTTGAATTGGAAGGGGTATCAGGTATTTCTTCTGAGATAGGTATGTCATCTTTGACTTGACAGTGTGAAAAGGCATGTGTTCAACAGCTGAGAGGATGCAGTTGGAGAAAAACGCAGGTACATTGTTTCCATCAATATTGACAGAATGTGCCCAATGATCATGATTAGGTTCTGGCTCTGCTGGGACTTCCATTTCTTCATCTGATTCAGGGTTTCTGAATACAAGGTATGTACCATCTGGACGTTCTTCTATAGATACATGGTTTCCTTTCTGCCAGGGTCTACCAAGTAACAAGTCGAAAGGGACATGATCTGCAATATACATAGAGGCCCATGTTTGAACTCCTCCGCAGGACAAGGGAACTTTCTGAACTAAACCGCAGAGTTGTCCGCTGCCTCCATTTGCATCTTTCATGGTGATAACAACTGTTTTGTCAGCAGGACGGCGAATGACTTCTTTCCAGGTTGTGGAGTTAACCACATTAAGTTGAGATCCAGTATCAATGATTGCAGAGATAGGACGTCCATCACATTCCATTCGCAAGTGAATCAAGTGGCCATGAGTAGGAGCAAAGTGACCAGCAGCCATAACATTAGCACCAGTATCTTCTTCAGAGAAACGTTTGTATTTCATGGCTTGAGATAATTCAGTAGAGACCTCTTTACAACTTCCTATGATCTCACCAATTGACATAACAACCTGAGTGTTTAACATTCGATCCAAAATTGCCAGAGGTTGGACATGACGGGAAATAGCAGATTGATTTGGTTGAGCACGCTTAGGTAAGTTCTTCTTCTTGGCAGCAGCTTTAGGGTCATTACTTACTTTCTGAATATCCTCAATATCTTTCATAGCCTGGTCTTCAATGATCTCATCATCCTTATGACCATCAAACATAGGAGTGTGGGTATCAATGGGTATATGTGTCTTTGGCTGGTTATTAGATTCACTGGCTTTCTTATCCTGCTTTGCTTGCTTACCTTTGGCAGTGGTAGATTTGCTAGGAAGATGAACACCATCAAATTTAGCTTGACGTTGAACTTGAGCCCTGCGAGCATTACGCTCAGCAGCAAAAGAAAAGGGTAAGATAATAAAGTTCTGGTCGTCATCTTCATCAGAGGAGGATTGTACTTCAGTGACAAATGAGGGGGTTTCAACAGAGTAGGAGATGAAATTTGAAGAAGAGTAGGTGCAACCATCTTTTGTACTGCTTGAACAATAGTCTCATCTCGAGCTCTCATTATTGTTCTTCCATCGCCTAATATGAATCTGCCATTGTCTCTTTTGACTTTTCCTTCAGCGATCAATTGTCTCAATTGTTCACAATCACCCATACGGTGTCCTTCTTTCCCGCACCCATAACAACTAGGTCTTGGCATCCCATTGTAGTTCCTCTGGGAATATCCATTGTTATTCATCCCATTGTTCATACTGCTATTGTTCATGCTATTGTTGCTGGGTCCATTGTTCATTGTCTGTCCAACTGGTGGAGGTTTGATAATCCTAGAAATGTCATTGTCTAACTTGAATGCCCTATAATAAATAACAGCATAGTTAGGATCATCAAGACTCATTCCCTGTAAACGTTTGATCAGTGTTTCAACTTCATCATGTTCTTCAGCAACTTTACCTTCCATACGTGAGAGAGCTTCTGATGAATGAGTAGCACGAATTAGCTTCCTAGATTTCTTCTTATGTTCTGGTTTCTTCTTCTCCACTTTCTTAGGCTTGGATGAACGAGTGTAGTCATTATCGCTATCTTCTTCTGAGGATGAATATGAATCTGTACTTGAATCAGGACTTGAGTCAGAGGAATATCCTCCTGAGTCTGTATCATCTGCATCAAAACGATCTCGTCTGAAAATATGTTCCAATGCTTCTAGGATATAGGTTACACTGAATGGGTCAGAAAGATTGTGAGTAGGGTTTTGTCTGAGTATCAAATCTTCTAGCTTGGGACGAAGGTGCTTGGGTATTCCATCCCAAATGCCTTGTCATACTCTCCTTGTGTAATCTTCTTCTTGTTCATAAGCCATCCACCTATTCGTTGAAATGAACGATAACGTGAACGGACTTTGGAGAGAGAGGTAATATGAGAGTGTCTTGAGGATTTGGCCCAACTTCGCAGATCACGTTTGCGAAATTTAAGATTGACCTTATCACTATCATAAATCTTGGAGATAGCTTTCTTCAGAGCATCCCAGTTGAAAGTATTGTAGTCAGGGAGTGTCTCAATAACATCTCTTACTTGAGAGCTACAATACCTCAATAGGTATCTGCCATAGTCACTGACTTTGACTGTATGAAGGCTAAATAGGTCATCTAAAAGCTTAAGAAATTCTTCCACATAGGTCGCTTGACCCTTAAAGGTCTTAGGTGCATATTTAGATCCACGTGGTGGCATTCCTGATGACATGTTGGTGTTGCTAGGGGTTGGGACGTTGGTTGCAGATGATGACTGTCCAGCTCCTCCGGCTGGTGGTTGATTGGTAGCTGATGTACCTGTAGATTGTGATTGACTCTGAGTAGGGTTTGACCCTGATTGACCGGTGGGCATCAATAAAGTATTATTTGCAGGAGTTGACTTGAAATACTTGATTGACTTAAAGACTATAAAGTACCAGATGGGGTACTAATACTTCCTAAGGAAAGTGTGTGGATTGACTAATGGGTGAACCACTAGATGATGATGTTGAGGGTGTTCTATTGTCAAGGACAATATAAAGGGAGAAGGGGTAGTAAATCAAATTTCCACCCCTCGCGGTGGGCTCCAGATGACGATCGTTCGATAGATCTCAATGAAAAACAAACAAAACAAACAAACAAAACAAAAACTAATCTCAAGAG